>CM050167.1:254093523-254167299 GCA_027410445.1 Discoglossus pictus | reverse complement strand
GGTAAGGGGAGAGGGAGGGAGGCAGAAAGGGAGGAAGGCAGAGAGGGAAGGGGAGAGGGAGGGAGGCAGAAAGGGAGGGAGGCAGAGAGGGAAGGGGAGAGAGAGGGAGGCAGAGAAGGGGAGGCAGAGAAGGGGGAGGCAGAGAAGGGGGAGGCAGAGAATGGGGAGGCAGAGAGGGGGGAAGAGAGGGAGGAAGAGAGGGAGGAGAGAGAGGGAGGCAGAGAGGGGGGAGAGAGAGGGAGGCAGAGAGGGGGGAGAGAGAGGGAGGCAGAGAGGTGGGAGAGAGAGGGAGGCAGAGAGGGGGGGAGAGAGAGGGAGGCAGAGAGGGAGGAGAGAGAGGGGAGAGAGAGAGGGAGGCAGAGAGGGGGGAGAGAGGGGGAGAGAGAGGGAGGCAGAGAGGGGGAGGCAGAGAGGGGGAGGCAGAGGAGGGAGGCAGAGGAGGGGAGGCAGAGGAGGGGAGGCAGAGAGGGGGAGGCAGAGAGGGGGAGGCAGAGGAGGGAGGCAGAGAGGGAGGCAGAGAGGGGGAAGAGAGGGAGGCAGAGAGGGGGGAGAGAGGGAGGCAGAGAGGGGGAAGAGAGGGAGGCAGAGAGGGGGAGAGAGAGTGAAAGGGAGAGAGCATACAGAAAGAGAAAGAGGGCACAGAGAGAGCGAGTACACACACAGAGAGGGCGCACTGCGAGATAGAGGGTGCACTGAGAGAGAGAGTGCACTAGCATTTTATGGCAGACCCGTAAATAGGAAAAATCGATAAACAATTTATGGGTACTAAATAGCACTAGCAAATGGCAGAGCACCACTTAAAAAGACAGTAATCTGTCTCAAAAATATTCACCCCTGGCATGGGGGTCGATCGTGAACCCCTGCAACACCTAAATGGTTAACTCTTGCTGCAGGGGTCTAACATGGACCAACCCATACGCAACCCAACCCTTACCTACCATGGGGGTCTATAAAAAATCTGGGGAGGACAGGAAGCAGGGGTGGATCTTTAATGCACCGGGCCCCTGCTCTGGGGGGGGGGGGGGGCTCTCTCTCTCATACACATATATATATATATATATATATACACACACACACACCCTCTCCCCTTCCCTCTCTGCCTCCCTCTCTCTCCCCTTCCCTCTCTGCCTCACTCTCTCTCCCCCTTCCCTCTCTGCCTCCCTCTCTCCCCCTTCCCTCTCTGCCTCCCTCTCTCCCCCCTTCCCTCTCTTCCTCCCTCTCTCCCCCTTCCCTCTCTGCCTCCCTCTCTCCCCCTTCCCTCTCTGCCTCCCTCTCTCTCCCCCATCCCTCTCTGCCTCTTTCCTCTCTCTCCCATCCCTCTCTGCCTCCCCCCTCTCTCTGCCTCCCCCTCTCTGCCTCCCTCTCTCTGCCTCCCTCTCTGCCTCCCTCTCTCTGCCTCCCTCGCTCTCCCCCCCTCTCTGCCTCCCTCTCTCTCCCCCCCTCTCTGCCTCCCTCTCTCTCCCCCCTTTCTGTCTCCCTCTCTCTCCTCCCTCTCTTCCCCCCTCTCTGCCTTCCCCCTCTCTGCCTCCCTCTTCTCTGCCTCCCTCTCTCCCCCCCTCCCTATCTGCCTCCTTCTCTCCCCCCTTCCCTCTCTGCATCCCTCTCTCCCCCCCTTCCCCTCTCTGCCTCCCTCTCTCCCCCCCTTCCCCTCTCTGCCTCCCTCTCTCTCCCCCCTCTCTGTCTCCCTCTCTCCCCCCTTCCCTCTCTGCCTCCCCCTCTCTGCCTCCCTCTCTCTCCCCCCTCTCTGCCTCCCTCGCTCTCCCCCCTCTCTCTCCCCCCTCTCGGCCTCCCACTCTCTCCCCCCTCTCAGCCTCCCTCTCTCCCTCTCTTCCCTCTCTGCTTCCCTCTCTCCCTCTCTTCCCTCTCTGCCTCCCTCTCTCCCCCCCTTCCCTCTCTGTCTCCCTCTCTCCCCCCTTCCCTCTCTGCCTCCCTCTCTCCCCCCCTTCCCTCTCTGCCTCCCTCTCTCCCCCCCTTCCCTCTCTGCCTCCCTCTCTCCCCCCTTCCCTCTCTGCCTTCCTCTCTCCCACCTTCCCTCTCTGCCTCCCTCTCTCCCCCTTCCCTCTCTGCCTCCCTCTCTCCCCATTCCCTCTCTCCCCCCTTCCCTCTCTTCCCCCTTCCCTCTCTGCCTCCCTCTCTCCCCCTTCCCTCTCTCCCCCTTCCCTCTCTGCCTCCCTCTCTCCCCCCCTTCCCTCTCTGCCCCCCTCTCTCCCCCCTTCCCTCTCTGCCTCCCTCTTTTTCTCTCTCTCTCTTCCTCCCCCCCTTTCTATGCCTCTTTCCCTCCCTCTCTCTGTCCCTCTCTGTCTTTCTCTCTCTGTTCCTCTCTGTCTTTCTCTCTCTGTCCCTCTCTGTCTTTCTCTCTCTGCCCCTCTCTGTCTTTCTCTCTCTGCCTCTCCCTGTCTTTCTCTCTCTGCCCCTCCCTGTCTTTCTCTCTCTGCCCCTCCCTGTCTTTCTCTCCCCTCCCCCTCCCTGTCTTTCTCCCCCCTCCCCGTCTTTCTCCCCCTCCCCCTCCCTGTCTTTCTCTCTCTCCCCCTCCCTGTCTTTCTCTCTCTCCCCCCTCCCTGTCTTTCTCTCTCTCTCCCCTCCCTGTCTTTCTCTCTCTCTCCCCCTCCCTGTCTTTCACTCTCTCTCTCCCCGTCCCTGTCTTTCTCTCTCTCTCTCTCCCCCTCCCTGTCTCTCTCTCCCCCTCCCTGTCTTTCTTTCTCTCTCTCTCTCTTTCTCTCTCCCTCCCCCTCCCTGTCTTTCTCTCTCTCTCTCCCCATCGTTCTCTCTCTCTCTCTCTCTCCCCCTCCCTGTCTTTCTCTCTCTCTCTCCCCCTCCCTGTCTTTCTCTCTCTCTCTCTCTCCCTCCCTGTCTTTCTCTCTCCCTCCCTGTCTTTTTCTCTCCCTCCCTGTCTCTCTCTCTCCCCTCCCTGTCTCTCTCTCTCCCTCCCTGTCTCTCTCTCTCCCTCCCTCCCTGTCTCTCTCTCTCCCTCCCTGTCTCTCTCTCTCTGCCTCCTCTCTCTTCCTGCCATGCACAATAGTGCAGCTATGTCATGCATTCATAGTTGCAAGATTCCTCTGAGTGCGCCGTCAATATGGAGGTGAGTAACGCCTGCACAGTATGCATCGCGCCGGCGTTCCTCACATCTACTGACTATTATAGTGGATCATTTATTTGTAATGCACAAACACATTCTGTAGCACAATACAGGGATTGAGTACAAATAAAAATACATTATCCACATGGCAAAAAATGGAGGACCCTACATCACATCTATACACTAAACTTCTAGCTTTATGACATCAGCTTGCTTTTTATTTAGTGTTTTGAAACTAAATTGCATAACATTTATTCTATTAATGTTGACGTTTCTTTTTTTAAAAGTATTCTTTATTGTACTTGCTTATCACCTTTATATTGAACATTGTTTTTCTTTATCATCTTTATAGTGAAATTCAAATTAATTTTTTACACTTCATAAATTTTTATGTAGAAAAGTTAAAATGTTTAGTTTTGTGTGCAGCTGCTCGTGTTTATTTGCATTTTCATGCTTCTGGTTCACATGATTTATTGAAAGTTGCATTAATTTGAAATTATCTAATATTATTAGCATTACCAAATATTATGTTTGTGTTATCTGTTACTTGTTTTGCATTTAACCTTGCTATACTTAATTATAGAAATCATCACAGTTTATAGAACCTTACCTCATAGCCTAGGTGTCAATGCAGGCAATGACGGAGCTAGTGAGTGGAGGGCCCCGGTGCAAACAATTGTTTGTGGCCCCTCCACCAAGGGGCTGGGGCAAAAAAAATTGACCCGCCTCGGGCCCTCCTCCAGTGCCATATATATATAAAACTTATGTTTTCTTTTTAAAAATATTTTATGCTAACCTGTTCTTTTTCTGTAGTGCAGTAGGCCATTCAGCCTCACAAACCCCCAGCAGCCCCATTCAGCCCCCAACCACCCAGCAGCCCCAATACCCCCCTTCTCTTACTTGTGCACTGTGGTCCCTGGGCCATTTTTCATTCAGAAGTTGGATATTCCTCCCCTGCCGGTGCTTCATATTCAGGGGAATGGAATTCCCTGCAATATGAAGCGTCGGCAGGGGAAGGATATCCAGCCTCTGACTAATGAATACCGGCCCAGGGACCACAGTGCACAGGTAAGAGGAGGGGGCTGAATTTGTGCTGCAGGTGGCCCTGGGGCAGACAGCACTGGGCCCCTCAGGGAGCAAGGGCCCTGGTGCAATGCACCGTTTGCACCGGCAATAGATCCGCCCCTGAATGCAGGGATATGCCCAGTGCTTCCTGCACTATGGACAAATTAATGCAAGACCTTTAACAGAAAGACAAAGTACCCCACCCTAATACAATAATTATTTTGCACCTGTTCTTAATCAGATCTATCACTGTGTTTTATTTAACATCTAAAACAGTAAATCAGTTAGGGAACACTCCTTATCTTGACTGCCTGATAAGTTGTGAACCTAACCCTACAGTTTTTTGTATTATCTGGTAAATTAATTGGCAAAATAAAATAAAGGATAGGATATGTAGCAGTACATTCTGTCACCTGTATGTGTCACTGTAGACTCTTTTAGCAAAAGTAGTTTAACTACAGCTTGAGAACTGTCTCTTGTAGAGGAGGGTGTAAAGCGCATGGCTATTCAGGTATTAAACTACATTAAATCAGCAGGCAAAATCTATTAAGCACACATTGAAAGTGAAGATTGGTCTAAGTAAACACTTGTTCTAAATTGCTGACAACATATACAGTACTGTCTGTTGAAAGCTGCCTGACTTTTCTAATGTATATTACAGTTTGCTGGAAAGCAGCAGTTAGAAATAAACTGGGATACAGTAGAGATATGAGAGTGTTCAGGTTGGTGGTTGATATTATGGGAGGATTATGACTTTCCTCATCCTTAATGATGTCTTAGTCAGACTCAAAGGTTTCAAACATATCTATTCTTTCATTGAGGTTTTAAAACAGAATCTGTTCACGAAAAAGACTTCTATTTTTGCTATCATATTTATATACACAATGAACATTAGGAAATTAAATGGCAGAATAAAAAAAATACTAATTATTTTAACAAATATATTTTGGGCAGTCACCATAAGCCATAGCATTATCTGGCTGAACATGGAAATGTACATTTCTAAGTACTGTTTTTTTCATTTCATATGTTATTTGTTGGTCTTTGATTGTTTTGTAAAGTATTTCAAAATTGTGTTGTGTGGAATCAGGGCTTTCTTTAGCTCATGAAGGCAGTGTACTGCCAAGGACAGGGGATGCACTGCTTCATAGTAACAAACCAGTGGAAACATTCTGCAATATGCTGGAGAGAGGTTACTGACAGGCTAATCTGAAACACTGCACTGCACAAAATCTAGTTCATGGCAACTGTTTGAAAAAGGAGAACCTATTACGTTTCATTAAATAGCAATATGAAACAAGCACAATACCCTGTACCTTGGATTGTGTCACATGATTTCATACAGAGATATGACCTGTAAGAAATAGGTTAAATAACACAAGTGACTGTTCCTGAAAGGATCTGCCTGCCTGAATTGCCTTCAAACATTTAAAAGCATAGCTATTTATTGTCCCTATATCACACTTAGAAATGCCTTACTTCCCCTCTTGTTTACACTCTATTTTAACTCTGCCTTTTCCTATTTTACCTTTTGCTTTGCACTGTCACTGTCCCATTTCCTCTCTATTTTATATCTCTTAATTTTTTCTGTTGCATCCATTGTCAGGCTTAGCTTATTTCCCGCATCTTCTTTCCATCATCCAAAGACTATCACTTCTGAACCCATTTCTCCTAGATTTCTTACTCATCTGGCAGTATATTGCAAGCATCCACATTTCTTGCACACCAAAAAAAAAAAAAACTTTTTCATTTACAGTAGCATTTCAGCCCCATAGAGATGACTTCAGGGGCGGCTGGTGTATAGGGGCAAATGGGCAACCACCCTCCCAGAATGAATGCACTGACTTAATCCCCCATCACTAACTGAATTGCTTAATTTAAATAATATAAATATAAAAAATAATTATATCATGTTCAATCTTTTATTTTTTTTATATATGCTGCTGTCACTTTAAATGATGAATCCTCTGGCAAGCAGTTATACACACTGACTTATCCCCTTATCACATCTCCCCTGCTGGTGACATTTCCCCCTACAGATCAGAGCACAATGCTGCCTTTGCTCAATCTGAAGCAATGAGCCTGTCTGTCTCACACAGCATCACCCCATCAGAATGACTGGGAGGGAGCTGAATCTGCGAGACCTTTCAGGGATCACCCAATCAGACTGTGAGGAGCTGAAGCTGTGCAGGCCCTTCAGGGGCAAACCTCAGTTAATCACTGACACTGCCAATCAGGACTGCTAAATTGCAATATGCAGAGCATACTGGGAGATGTAGTTCAGTGAGGAGCTGCCATGCTGATAGATCAGTTCAGGACTGGGTGAGTATTCTCTGTCTGTCTGTTATTCTCTTCTCTCTCTCTGTATCTTGTTCTCTGTGACTCTTATTCTCTCTGTGTGTCTTGTACTCTCTCATATTGCCTGTCTCTTCCCCCAGGCACTATGCATGTAGTTAGATAGATAGATAGATAGATAGATATAGGCAGCTTCACAGGGGCGGCCCATCCATTGGGGCGTCAGGGCAAACGCCCCCCCAAATATTTTCGTGACCCTGCAATAAAAAAACACAACAATGTATTAGTAATAACCCAAAAACAATTAAATATAAGGTGTACATCATCATTCAAGTGTTAATACAGTAATAAATGAAGTAAACTATTCCCAGGGACACTGTCACTTTAAGATAACCCCTTGCGCTGTGTGTGTATATTAACTAATGCTGCTGTGTATCTATTGTAGCCCCCCTGCATCCCTGTGTGATCATATTACACTAGTAAAGTACACTAACCTTTAGACTCTTCTCTTCAATGAGGCCTGGCCTGGCCCCCTGACCGTTAATGCATGCCGCCCACCAGCACAGTGACGATATGCATGGGTGGTCATAAATGTATCAATTTAATGACTGACAGTCTTCCATCATTGACCAATCAATGATGGAAGGCTGTACAGTTGTCAAGAGAACAATGTAAACCCACCCAGACCGTTAGCCCTGAGCGCCCGCCAGCTAATAGGGCCTCGAGTTTACTTTTTGATTGACATCTACAGTCAATAAAACCACCAGTTGCCTGTCCCTTCCCCCTTTCTGTTTCCTGACCCTGGTCATGCTGAGACTGAGAGACCTCCCTGGCTGAAACTACTCACATCTGCTCTGCCCAACCTAACAGTAAGTCTTCCTGCCTGGCACCTGCCCTGCCCCTGGCCAAACCAAACCCCTAGTGCCCCTAATAAAAGGTAGGGTCCCCCCAGTTACCCCACTATGCCTGCCTGGCCTGCCACCTACCCAGCCACCCACCAACTTAACTACCACCGACGACCCTAGGCCTGCAATGCCTGGTGCCACCCCCAGTCATCACCCCCATGTGGCCTGTGCCACCCCCGATCACCCCGATGTGGCCTGCCCTATGCTATGCCACCGCCCGATTACCCCGATCACGGTGATCGAGGTAGTCGGGTGGTGAGCGGGGTGGCACAGGCCACATGGGGGTGATCGGTTTACCCCCATGAGGCCTGTGCCACCCCTGATCACCTCCATCATGTCGCCTGTGCCACTCCCGAGGCCCGATCACCACCACCCCGATGTGTCCTATGCTATGCCACTGCCCGATTACCCCGATCACGGTGGTCGGTGTAATCGGGCGGTGAGCGGGGTTGCACAGGCCACATGGGGGTGGATGATCACCCCCATGAGGCCTGTGCCACCCCTGATCGTGGCCTCCATGTGGCCTACGCGGCCACTGACCGAAGGCCACGTGAGCGTGACAGACCCCACCCTGTTCCAACTACCTACCTACCATCCCCCCCCCATTTTTATTCCATTTTTAGAAGTAACAGGCACACTTTTCAACACTGTCACTTTTAAAGATAAAATAAAAATAAGGTAAGGGAAAAACAATACAGTAAAAACATCACACATACTAAACAAACAATAATACAAATAAAGTAAACAGCACATACATATTAAACAAACAATAATAAAAATAAAGTAAACCACATACATATTAAACAAACAATAATAAAAATAAAATAAACAACAGCACATACTTACCTGTCAAATTGACCCCTCCAGCGTTGGCCTTCTGCCCTCAGTGACCTGGATAGTCCTAATAATCCAATGTTGATTGAAGCCCATGTCAAATAAATAATCCAATGTTGATTGAAGCCCATGTCAAATAAATAATCCAATGTTGATTGAAGCCCATGTCACAGTCAAATAAATAATCCAATGTTGATTGAAGCCCATGTCAAATAAATAATCCAATGTTGATTGAAGCCCATGTCAAATAAATAATCCAATGTTGATTGAAGCCCATGTCACAGTCAAATAAATAATCCAATCTTGATTGAAGCCACTGGTCAAAGAAATAATCCAATCTTGATTGAAGCCATTGTCAAAAAATAATCCAATCTTGATTGGAAAAAAAAAAAACAACAAACTAACAGAGCTCCTCCTACAAGGAGCTCCACCCGCGATTAATTGTTTTTTTCCCACGCTCTGCTTTATATACTAATTTTTGAAGGACTCTGATTGGCTGAAATTTTAGATTGACATCGATTTCAACCAATGAGAGTCTTTAAAAAATTAGCAAATCAGCAAGCAGGTATGGAAGCCTGTAAGGGAAAAAAAGGTTAGTGTGAACTTGTTTGACCCTGTATGTATTATACATATTACAGGGCTACTTATGTGATATACATGTTACAGGATAATATCCTGTAACATGTATAGCAAAAAAAATAGCACTGTAATATGTATAAAAAATAATGTGTAATAGAAATACATGAAAAATATAATAAAATAAGTTATAAAGTACATCAATTAATCAAATAATAAATATCAATTAATATATATTTTTTTATGTATATGTTTATGTATATTTATGTATATTTTTTATGTGTGTGTGTGTGATATATATATATATATATATATATATAGATAGATAGATAGATATATAGATAGATATATATGTAATATATATATATTGATAGATATACTGATTGATATATATATATATATATATATATATATATATATATTGAGATATACATAAATATATATATATTTATATATTGATTGATTTATATATGAATTATTGATATATATATATATATATATATATATATATATATATATATGTATATTTATATATTGATTGATTTATATATTGATTATTGATTTATATATATATATATATATATATATATATATATATATATTTATTGAGATATATTGATATCAATTGATATATATATATATATATATATATATATATATATATTTATTTATTTTTTCATTTTTTTTCATGTACAGTTTGGGCCTACATGGTCCCAATTTGTTATTTAGGGTTTTTAAGGTGCGGTTGGGGCCTATATGGTCCCAATTTGTTATTTAGGGTTTTTAAGGTGCGGTTGGGGCCTACATGGTCCCAATTTGTTATTTAAGGTTTTTAAGGTGCGGTTGGGGCCTACATGGTCCCAATTTGTTATTTAGGGTTTTTAAGGTGCGGTTGGGGCCTACATGGTCCCAATTTGTTATTTAGGGTTTTTAAAGTGCGGTTGGAGCCTACATGGTCCCAATTTGTTATTTAGGGTTTTTAAGGTGCGGTTGGGGCCTACATGGTCCCAATTTGTTATTTAGGTGTTTTAAGGTGCGGTTGGGGTCTACATGGTCCCAATTTGTTATTTAGGGTTTTTAAGGTGCGGTTGGGGCCTACATGGTCCCAATTTGTTATTTAGGGTTTTTAAGGTGCGGTTGGGGCCTACATGCTCCCAATTTGTTATTTAAGGTTTTTAAGGTGCGGTTGGGGTCTACATGGTCCCAATTTGTTATTTAGGGTTTTTAAGGTGCGGTTGGGGCCTACATGGTCCCAATTTGTTATTTAGGGTTTTTAAGGTGCGGTTGGGGCCTACAGGGTCCCAATTTGTTATTTAAGGTTTTTAAAGGTGCGGTTGGGGCCTATATGGTCACACTTGGTCTTTTAAGGTTTTAAAAGTTAAGGTTTGGGTCTTGAATGTTCTAATGTTTTTTTTGTTGTTTTCTATCACTTCCCAGGTGCAAACTATCTGTGGAAGCAGATTTGTTTGGACTCGTTGGTTGACTTACTGGACGTGAATACCCCGAGAAGGAGAGTCAACTGTTGGTGAGTATCATTGCTTTTAATTTTCTGTCCATGCGTATAGGTGCAAATTTGATGTTGATGTAGTCTTGTCACATGAGGGTTTGCAATCTGTAATGTATACCAATGAATTCAACACACTGTTATTTTAAAGTAATTTTGTGACATAATATAAATTAATATACCGTGATCTCTTTCTTCTATTGGTATCAGAAATGAATACTATTGACTCTCTACTTGTGATGCCTTTCGGCACCCTAACCTATGAGGAGAAGGTGGAAGTAAAACGGTTAGGACCTGACCAACCAGAGATAAATCTGCAGCAAATCGCAAGAGATAGAGGGAAGCAATATATCCGTACTTTCAATACTGAATGGTACAAGAAGAACGACTGGCTTTGTGGAAGCGTTTCTAGGAAGGCCTTATATTGTTTCCCATGCATCCTATTTGGTGGTGACGCTGCTTGGACCAAAACTGGAGTGACTGACGTAAAACATCTAGCTGACAAATTGGCGAAACACAAAAGTTCTAAAGCTCACTTGGATAACAGGATCAAGTTTGAGATGCTTGGACAGGCAAACATTGCAGTTCAACTGGACCAAGGATACCAAGTCCGTATTCAAAAACACAACGAAGAAGTGGCTAAGAACCGGTACATCCTTTCCAAGATAATTGATTGTGTTCGCTTTTGTGGCGCTTAAGAGGACACGACGAGAGTGAAACATCGCTAAATCCAGGAGTGTTTCGAGGCCTGGTGGATTTGGTTGGTAGTATCGATAGTGCAATGGAACAGCATTTGAAGACTGCAACTGTGTTTAAGGGCACGTCCAAAACCGTGCAGAATGAGCTACTGGACTGCATGCATGAAGTTATTAAGGAAGTGATTCACCAAGAGCTTAAGGAAGCCCAGTTTGTGGCAATCCAAGCGGATGAAACAACCGATATTTCCGCTAGGACACAGTGCGTTGTAGTCTATCGCTACATTGACAAGAAGCATCAAGTGGTGGAAAGATTTGATGGCTTCACGGAAATGAAATCAACGGATGCAGACTCGATTGCTGCTGTTGTGCTGGAAAGTCTGAATACTGTTCTCCCAGAGCCAGAAGACAAGATGAAACTCATAGCTCAAAGCTACGATGGTGCCAGTGTGATGCGTGGAGATCAAGGAGGAGTTCAAAGAAAAATAAAAGACGTGTACCTGAACACACACTACGTCCATTGCTATGCTCACCAACTGAACCTAATAATGGAGAAAGCAGTTTCAAGGATTGGAAGAGTTCGAGTTTTTTTTTCCAACATAGGCGGCATACCATCTTTTTTTTCACGCTCTCCAAAAAGGACTGGAGTTCTGGATGAGGTAGTTGGTAGAAGACTTCCAAGAGGTGCACCGACATGATGGAACTTCAACGTTAGGACGGTGAACGTCATCTACGAGAACAGAGATGCGCTACTTGAGTGTTTCCAGACAATTGAAGCATGTCTAAACTTTGATCCAACATCTATACGTGAAGCCGCCAGTTTCATTGGAATGCTGGAAGACAGGGAGTTCCTTTACTTCCTTAAATTATTTCATTTAATAATGCCACATGTTGACATCCTCTATAGTCAGCTTCAGAAGCGAGACACACCTTTCATAGCTCCTTCCATATGCACACCCACACACCACTTATTTGAAAGATCGCCGTGCAAAATTTAAATACAAGTGATTGAAGCAAAGAAGAATGCATACCCCCAGGGTGTGCAAAGATAAATTGCGTTAAGCAGCACCACCTCACACTACCAAACATAACTAGTGGTAAGTAAAGTATGAACGTTGTGTGGGTGTGCATATGGAAGAAGCTATGAAAGGTGTGTGCATGGTCAGTAACAATTGTTGAAGCCTTGGCGTGTTTTGAAGGAATTGGAGGCACTTCAATCAAAAGCAGTCTAGACAAATTTGATTGACAGTGGGAGCTTATAAATTTGATTGACACACGCCCATGTGGCAAATGTGTTGTAAATTTAATTGGAAGTAGCATGCAGGTCCAGGAGCTGGTAAAGGGGGGGGGGGGTGAATACTTTTGCAAGGCACTATACATATACCAGTCACACCTCCTAAGAAAGGTTTGGCTCTTCGGTATCTGGTTACCTCCTAAGTTTGTCTTAAAACATATGAACCACCAAAGGTGATAGTGATAGTTTGAAAGAAACACTTTAAGTAAATACTGATGCGAAGAATAAAATTAGTGGAAGCAATGTCTTATTTGGGTGGTCAAAATTATTCTGTAGTGCGGTTTAATATAGAGCAGATTAAGTTCTGCAGAAAATTGTGTGAAGTAATAAGAAAAATTAATCATCATCGGAAAAGTTTCCTTATTAAAGATAGCATTACTTTTTAGAGAAAATATTTATTCACGGCTGTCTATTCATTGGGTTTAATTTTTTGTAATCGTCTAAAGTCACTTTTAGGCAATCAATTGCATTGTAAGTTTACAAATAACAAGGGGTGCACATGGCATCAAGGGGCAATCTAGCTCAGTCTTTTTAACTTCAATCATTATTACTACGCAATAAGAAAGATGAAAGCTCTATCCATATACATTAGCTTTAGAAAGTAATTTGTTATTCTTAAATGGACATAACAAACATTACAAATACCCCATTTCTGATGCAATACATTTTTTTTTATCACGTCTCTTTAAAAAACTACCAAAAAGCAGACTAATATATGTTTATAGGCAATCATTGATCCTTTTGATTTTAAAGAGGAATAAACAGCAATTTTCTCTGCAGCATCTAAAAGCGGGTATTTGATAATGCACCACGGAGTCCCTGTTAGCCAATGAGCAGTGATCTAGCTGTATGAAATCTACAGACGTGTACGGGCTGTGCACTTCCTGTTAGTGTCAATGAAGTTTAAGCCAGTTGTACATAATATCTTTTAAAACAACGCACATTGCTAGTAATGTTTAAAACATGCTCTTTTAAATGCCTTAAAAAAATAAATAAAAACAAAACATTGTTCCATGTCCCTTTAAGTAAATGTGTCTGCATAGCGTTCAGATATAAGTATCACTAATTAGAACCTTTAAGAAAACTGTAATGCTTTGTGTTTAACATAATTATATTCAACAGGTACTCAGCAATATCCAGATGTACCCTCTCCAACTACATGGTAGCTGTCACTTGTGTACGGGAAGCCAGAATTTCATGTCTGTACAAGTGCTGTTGCTCTGCACCAACTTTACCATCAATTTAATCTACATAATTTAACAGAGAGAGTGAAGCTATAAGGAATCCTGCTTACAATACCAAAGACTACTAAAGAACCAGAAAGATGCTTCTCCACATTGAAGAGGATAAAAAGGTATTTAAGAAGCACCATGGCCCTGTAGCGGTTGAATGCATTGGTTTGAAGGAATTGGAGGCACCTTCAAGGGTACGTAAAGTTCTCAGAAATGGCACCACCTCACTACCAAAAATAACTAGTGGTAAGTAAAGCATGAATGGTGTGTGGGTGTGCATATGGAAGGAGCTATGAAAGGTGTGTGAATGGTCAGTAACAATTGTTGAAGGCTTGGCGTGGCGTTACTGCTCATATGGTTATCCATATGCTAATTCAACGTGTTTGTTTGACATTGATTATTGTGTTGTCTAAACAGAAGTGAAATGTTGTTGTTTTCTTGAATCCCAAGATCCACTGGTTTGGGCCTATACAGTGCTGATTGGTCTTCTAAGGTATGTTTGGGGCCTATGGTCCCACTTGGTCTTCTAAGGTATGTTTGGGGCCTATGGTCACACTTGGTCTTCTAAGGTATGTTTGGGGCCTATGGTCACAGTTGGTCTTCTAAGGTTTGTTTGGGGCCTATATAGTTCCACTTGGTCTTCTAAGGTATGTTTGGGGTCTATATGGTCACACTTGGTCTTTTAAGGTATGTTTGGGGCCTATATGGTCACACTTGGTCTTCTAAGGTATGTTTGGGGCCTATGGTCACACTTGTTATTCTAAGGTATGTTTGGGGTCTATATGGTCACACTTGGTCTTTTAAGGTATGTTTGGGGCCTATATGGTCACACTTGGTCTTCTAAAGTATGTTTGGGGCCTATGGTCACACTTGGTCTTCTAAGGTATGTTTGGGGCCTATATAGTTCCACTTGGTCTTCTAAGGTATGTTTGGGGCCTATGGTCACACTTGGTCTTCTAAGGTATGTTTGAGGCCTATATGGTTCCACTTGGTCTTCTAAGGTATGTTTGGGGCCTATATGGTTCCACTTGGTCTTTTAATGTTTTTTAAGTATGGTTTTGTTCTTGAATGGTCTGATTGATTTGCTTGTTTTCTTTCAACCCCAGGTGAAAACCCTATGTGGCTGCAGATTTGTTTCTACTCGTTGGTCAACTTACTGAACGTGAATACCCTGAGAAGAAGACCCGACTAATGGTAGGTGTCACTCCTTTAATTTTTCTGTTAATGCGTATAGGTGCAATTATGATATTGCTGTAGTCTTGACACATGAGTTTTTTTCAATCTATATTGTATACCAATGAATTTAACACATTGTTACTTTACTTCTTGACATTTCAGCATTGCTGATCATGTATTTCAATGGGCTTTACAAGTATAAGGTCATTGGGCGGGGCTTATAAAGGTCATTTTGATGTCAGGGGGAGGAGTTATAAAAATGGGTGTGGTTTGAAAAGGGGGGAGTGGCTATGTTTCGCCCTGTCGCCCCTCCAACTTGAAAAGTCACCAGCCACCACTGCAGCTTCATAATGAAGACACACACACACACACTTTTTGTTCCCTATAATCATTCTCCTCCTTCTTAATAAAGTTTATTGGAAAAAAAACAACAACTCCTGTCTCAGGCCCTCATTCAATTGCGATTTTGCCAATTGAATACGGCTCTAAGCACATAATATATATTTTTTAAATAAGTTTTTAGTTAGTGAAAACCGTGCTTTTGGATAGATGCTTAATAACTAAAAACTTCTTTAAAAAATATATGTGATGTGCTTATTTAGACCCCTATTCAATTGGCAAAATTGCAATTGAATGAGGGCCTCAGTGTGCTGGGTGCAGAGCCTCAGCCATCTCAGTACTCTGTATGTTGCTGACTACCCTGTATATATCAGACAAGCCTGGAAGGAACGCTCCTAGAGTACAGCTTGTATTCTATATTTACATAGGATAAGGCATCTGCATCTCTATGAAGGACCTCCTTCCACGCTCCTAGAACACAGCTTGTATTCTATATTTACATAGGATAAGGCATCTGCATCTCTATGAAGGACCTCCTTCCAGGCTCCTAGAATACAGCTTGTATTCTATATTTACATAGGATAAGGCATCTGCATCCCTATGAAGGACCTCCTTCCAGGCTCCTAGAGTACAGATTGTATTCTATATTTACATAGGATAAGGCATCTGCATCTCTATGAAGGACCTCCTTCCAGGCTCCTAGAACACAGCTTGTATTCTATATTTACATAGGATAAGGCATCTGCATCTCTATGAAGGATCTCCTTCCAGGCTCCTAGAATACAGCTTGTGTTCTATATTTACATAGGATAAGGCATCTGCATCCCTATGAAGGACTTCCTTCCAGGCTCCTAGAGTACAGCTTGTATTCTATATTTACATAGGATAAGGCATCTGCATCTCTATGAAGGACTTCCTTCTAGGCTTCTAGAGTACAGCTTGTATTCTATATTTACATAGGATAAGGCATCTGCATCCCTATGAAGGACCTCCTTCCAGGCTCCTAGGGCCTCATTCAATTGCGATTTGGCCAAATGAATAAGGCTCTAAATAAGCACATAGCACATTTTTTTTAAAGAAGTTCTTAGTTAGTGAAGATCTTGCTTTTGGATAGAAGTTCACTAACTAAAAACTTCTTTAAAAAAAATAGGCTATGTGCTTATTTAGAGCCCTATTCAATTGGGCTAATCGCAATTGAATGAGGCCCCTAGAGTACAGCTTGTATTCTATATTTACATAGAATAAGGTATCTGCGTTCCTATGAAGGACCTCCTTCCAGGCTTCTGGAGTACAGCTTGTATTCTATATTTACATAAGGCATCTGCATCCCTATGATTAACCTCCTTCCAGGCTCCTAGAGTACAGCTTGTATTCTATATTTATATAGAATAAGGCATCTGCATCCCTATGGAAAACCTCCTTCCAGGCTCCTAGAATACAGCTTGTATTCTATATTTACATAAAGCATCTGCATTCCTAGGAAGGACCTCCTTCCAGGCTTCTAGAGTACAGCTTGTAT
Source organism: Discoglossus pictus (assembly GCA_027410445.1). NCBI lineage: Eukaryota > Metazoa > Chordata > Amphibia > Anura > Alytidae > Discoglossus > Discoglossus pictus. Next base: position 254,150,789 of record CM050167.1, on the reverse strand, counting down.
TTTATATTTACACTAGCGACTTGCCCGTCAAAAAATGACGGCAATGTGATGTATATGTTTGTGAAGTTGTTTAGTTATTTAAATATATTTTTGACCCTTGTAAGTATTGTGATATGAACATGTATTTTTGTAAAACGTTGATGTAATGGTTTTTTAAAATGAAATTTGTATCTGAAGAATTGTTCACTTTAATATACATAGAATCCAGAGAAAAGTAAAAAGTAAAAAGACTTTTTTAAACGTGCCGAATTTTAACATGAAGTTTAAAATATATGTAAGCAATAACCTTGAAAGTATATATTTTTAAAATTGAACTTTATTTTTTATGTAACTTTGTAATTTTTGCAAAACATTTGTCTAATTTTTAACATTATAAACAGGAACATAGTAAATACATTTTGTAACATAATTTTGAATTAAAAGTATTAACATTTGAATGTAAAAACAGTTTAACTTGAAATTAATCAGTATTAACATGCAATTTATATCAGAATAATTGTTAAGTTTAATATACATTGAATGTAGAGGAAGTCATACATTAAAAACTCTCCTTAAACCGTACGTAATTAAAGTAATTCATTACTGAGCACTTAAACTGGCGATAAACATTAATGTAGGTAGTAATCTTAAGATAACATAGAATATTTACATTGTGACTTAAAAGGTGCTTGAGCGCTTAACATGAACTTTGTAATATGTTGAATGAAATAACTTGAAAATATTGTTTTTAAACTTGTAACATTACAAACATTAACATAGTGACTTAACATTTTAACATAATTTTTCATAGAAATGCAAGGCAAGTATTTTGTGAGGCGAATTATCCATAAACATGACTTCCATTAATTATGACTGAATTAAACAACCAATTGTTTTGTATTTTTGAATGTTTTTCCAAAATGTTTGCATGGCTTTAGTTTGTATCCTGCAAAGTTATAGTACTTCATAGTAGACAATGTTGTTAGTAAAAATACGTCCATCTTCTAATAAATCACCTTGACTTTCATTGTTTTCAATGTAAACTTTAATAGCCTGTGGATTTTTGCAGCGTGACAACGCAACGTACAATTGACCATGTGCAAAAACTGGTTCTTCCAAGTAAATACCCACAGATTTGAAAGTTTGACCTTGTGATTTATTAAAGGTCATGGCAAATGCCATAATAATGGGAAATTGTCTTCTTTGAAGTATAAAAGGGAGACTACTTTCACTTGGTGCTAAATCTATTCTTGGTATGAAAACTCTCTCTCCTTTATGGGTCCCAGTTAAAATTTCAGCATCTATAAAATGGTCCTTTAATTGTTGAACAATTAATCTTGTGCCATTGCATAGGCCTTTTTTGGGGTTCATATTTCGCAGTAACATGATAATTGCACCTTTCTTTAGCTGCAAAATATGCGGTGGCATTCCAGAAGGAGTTAAAGAGTTAATGAATTCAGTTGAAAAGTTTGCCTGACTTTCATTGTCATCAGCAAGTACAGAATCAGCACTGTGATAATTTTTTTGTGGTGCATTAATTTTTTTAAAGATTTCATTATTGAGTATTAATGCATCTTTATTTTTACACGTCAGTATAACTTGGTTGGCAAGCTCGGAATATTCTTCGTTATTTATGCTCCCTTCAAATATAGCCGATATAATATCTTGTTGACAAATCATATGAGGTGGGATCTCTACAGTGTCGTCAGGTAAATGTAGTATTTTTTCTGTTCTGCCTTCTCCAATTTTAATAAGCCAATCATTGAAATCAGTTTGGCCTTCTGATCTCATATTTTGTTGCAGTTGAAGATGGGTAAAATGTTTCCATACTGTACTTGACTTTATACATGTTTCAATAATGTCTGTTCGATTTCCATGTACAACGACAGGTAATGTTTGTCTAAAATCGCCACCCAACAACATTACCTTTCCACCAAATGGAAAAATATTATCCATGACTTCACGAAACAAACGGTCAATATATTGGAGGGCATAGCATGACATCATTGTGGCCTCATCTATTATAATTAATTTACATTTCTTCAATTTCTTTGCTTGTAAGGATGTCATGCGAATATCTGACACAGAATTTTCCAAAATAGGCACTGGCAGTTTAAATCCACTATGAACAGTTCTTCCACCTTCTAATAAAAGTGCAGCAATTCCAGTAGTGACAAACGCCATTGCTATTTTTCCTTGTGCTCGTACTGAACTCATTAATAAATTGTACAAATATGTTTTCCCTGATCCGCCAGGTCCATCAAGATAGAAATAACGCTCTGTCACCATGTCATCATCTATAGCATTTTTAATGGCATGAAATGCTTGCAATTGTAGTGTATTTAAAGTTGCAAGTCTTTCTTCTGTTCTTTCTGCTTGTAGTTGAATGTCATAGTCTTCAAAGTTAATGTCATCTATTAGACCTGGATCAGGCAAATTAAAACTTGCACAACTTAATCCATGAGTTAAAAAGACTTCTTGAATTTCCATTAACGCTTTTAAGTGTGCAATGGGTTCATTGTATCGTCGCATAAAGTCTTCAGTCATATTACTTTTAAAAGTCTCCCACAAAGCTAATGCATTTGGAGCATTTGAGAAGATACAAATAAAAGCAAATTGTTCTCTCATCTGTCGTGGCATTTGACATTGTGCTGCTTCTTCTAAACATCTTTCCCACTCTGTATCATCAGCGAGTAAGTTTCTATGTCTTGCAGCTAAATGGAAGGATTCATATACAATGTCATTAACAGTTCTTAATTGTTCAAAACTTTGTGCTCCTGGAACATTTAAAAGTAATATCCGTAAGCAAAAACGTTCAACATCTCTTGGACTGACTGTGTAAATTCGTGGAATTATTTTATTGCCTCTGGTTTTTCTTGCTCTCCATAATCCATTCACAAAAACATAGTGATATGGAATTTCAATATATAAATATTGTGTTGCTTCAGCATCAGTGGAATTTAATGCAAACCATGCAGTTAGTGTAGTGTGACGATCTTCACTTTGGGCCAATGCATTCATTTCATTTCCAGCATGGAAATAGACTAAATGTCGTTGTGGCAAATGTACTGCTAACCTATATACTGCATGTGATCTATCATGCATTTCAAATTTTAAAAGCCGCCACATAGCCTCTGGTGCACTGACATAGCGAGCATCTACATGAGATGCAAGTTCATCATGTACTAACTCACTACTTTCAGGGTTGTCTGCACTTTTGACGACTACAGTAGCTGCATCGTAACCTTTGTAAATATATTTGTAGACATATTTAATGGATTTGATGGAAGTGCAGGCTTCTACGTTGATGTGGGCGTTGTACTTCATGAGTAAATGTGGATTGTAGGGTACTACATATCTATTGTCCACTTTTTTTCCACGAATAATGGCACTATCTCCTTCTCTTCTTTTATAAAGTGGATATCCATCACAATTTGCATATGTTTTGTCTCTATAATCTTTTGGAAAATCTTTTGAACATTGATTATTTTCCATACATGGTGATTGTGGATTAAGGTCTCCACCGGGTCCATGAATCATGCGATGAGTAACAATCTCATATAGTCTACCATATAGTTCTGGATCTGGTAGTTCAGCAACTATGACTGCATCCACTTTGTCCGAAGTATCTAATTTATCTTTCTCTTGAAGTATTATGAGAAGATGTGCATGTGGAAGGCCTCTTTTTTGAAATTCAATGGTATATACATAAGCAAGACATTTGCCAAATAACTGATTTATAGTGAAGTCACGTATTAATTCATTTAATTTGATCTTAAAAACTCTGGCTACTAAATCTGGTCGATCTGAAGCACTTTGTCCAAGAAGTAGATTTTGATTAATTTCTGGCCATTGTGGATTACATGTAAATGTCACAAATAAATCTGGTTTTCCAAATTTTGTCACAATAGCCATAGCATCATTGTATCTTTCTCTCATATTTCGAGGAGATCCTTGAAAGGAAGATGGTAAAATGATGGCTTTGCCAGCTGTCATGTCTCTGCTTGTAGCCACGTCAGCAACATAGTCCATGAGTCCACAATATTGTTCCACACGTAGTTTATCTTGTTGATATTTTATAAAGTTTAAATTATTTGCCTCAACTTGCAAATATGAATCAATAATCCATTGTTGTGTTAGTTTCCCACCACACAAAATTGGATTAAATTCATCTCTAATGGCAATTTGAGCAACTTTAAATTCAAGCATAGAAACATTATTTCGGATTCTGGCTTTAGCATTTGGGTAACTGGGAAGGGTTAATTTTGGTTGCCAACCTGCTTCTCCGTGTGGGAAAAAGATGGGATATGTCATTGGATCTAAATTTGGACTTAAGATATTAATATTAATAAATGGTTGCTCCTCATTTCTGGGATATACTTTAATGTCTCTTTGAAATGGTGGTTCTCCTTCATCATTCTGAAAGACCATTGCAACCTCATTTGATGTTGGCAAGTTATAACGACGTTTATCAGTATGTCTGTCTCTTTTAAGCACCATATTAACCTTTGGCATGGGTAATTGATGTCTTTGTGCATGAAGTAGTTGTTCATTTTCTACTTCTGCCAATTTTTTGTAAGCTTTACTGTAGGGATTGTTGTCCATAATGTTATTTAGCTCTATAAAAACACTGGGTAAGCATTTTTTATTTTCTTCCATCTGCATACGTTGGTCAACAGCTTCCATTGTATCTAGGACATATAGTTGAGCGAATTTTCTTTGCTCTCCTTCCTCTGGATGTAAATGTGAAGTCCGATGATAAATTTGTCCTTGGACTTTAAAACAGTAAGGACCATGTCCTGGTACATTAGCAGCCAATGTTGCCCACATAGATGCAAATGATATGGCACTATTGTAGGATCTTATGTTTGTCTTAACATTTTTGTAATTTGGAAAAGTAGGTTCAGTCATAATATTTTGTAAATAGGTTGGAAATTGTTTCCTTTCTGGAAGTTTGAACTTTCCTTTTTGACAACAACTAATAAATTGTCCATCTCTGGGTCTCTCCTGTTTAAAATAATAAACCTCACAAAATTGACATTGAGTAGTCATGTCCCCACAACTATGAACCTCTACTGCTAAAGACTTCAGTAAAGGACAATTTGCAAAGCATATTGGATGTTGACTTTCATATTCATCAGATGAAAAGTCATGAAATGTTTCAACAACAGGTTCTAAATGTTTAGTTTTTTTCGTAGATTTTCTTGGTATATGTTGTACTTGTTTGGTTGAAATGTCCTGTAAGTTTTTAGTAAGAGTTTGTAAATGCTTTGTTTTTGTAGTTGCTTTTTTTGGTCTGTCTTGACTGGTATCTTGTAAAATGTCATCTGATGTTTTAGGAACAGTTTGTAAATGCTTTATTATTTTTTTATTTTTTTTGGTTGTATCTTTCATTTTTGCAGCTGATATTCTTTTATTTGCAAGTCTTTTGCGTTCTTTTTCTCGTCGAATTTCTTTCTCCTCCGGTGTCTGCCCATCTCTCTTGTCTTTCTCTAGTTTGACGTCTTTTCTTCTCTTCTTTGGTCTCGTTATCAGCCATATTAATCTGTAAAGGAAAAAAAATAAATGTAATTGTGTATATTTAAATTTGTAATTCCTGTTAAAGATTCTTGTGCACAATTGGTGAAATAAAAGGCAAATCATTAATGTATCATTTATATTTAGAATGTATCATTTATATTTAGTTAAATTTATAATTCCTGTCCTCACTGGCTAAGAATTTGGCCAATGGAATACTGCTGTAAATAAGCATGTAACATATTTTTTTAAAATAATGGTTTTATTTATTAAAAACGTTGTTTGTGGATAGATATTTACCACTGCAAAACTTCTTTGCTAAAAAAAAAAGTGATGTGGTTATTGAGCTATGTATTGCATAGTAGCAATTTAAATAAAATAAGGGAGATAGTAAATTAATTATTTTATTTTTCTGTTGACACAGATGCAACTGAAAGCAGTTTCTTTAGTTTTATACTTTAGTACTTATTATACTTTACCTTGGTTGAAGTGTGATTTAAATCCGAATGTTTGTTGGTCCTCGGTTCAAAATCGTTGTCCAATGGTGTGGTCCTCTGTTGGAAGTCCTCGTCCGATGGTGTGGTCCTGTGGCGATAGCCCTCGTCCGATGTTGTGGTCCTGTGGCGATAGCCCTCGTCCGATGTTGTGGTCCTTTGGTGAAAGTCCTCGTCCGATGGTCTGGTCCTGTGTTGAAATTCCTCGTCTGCTGGTCTGGTCCGAGTCCTCGTCCGATGGTCCGGTCCTGTGGAGAAAGTCCTCGTCCGATTGTCTTCACGCAGTATCTGTTGTAATATAAAATAGAAAATGTTGTTTGAGTGAAATGTCTTTTAAATAATTTAAAAATTTATGATTTGGGCTGTATTGTATCAGTTATGGTTATTTTTTTCTATCTTTTTTTTTTTTTACTTTCTGTACAATCCCACGACTTTTGTTATTCTTATTTAAGGTTCTTAGTAAGGCTTGTGGGTTGTGATATATTAAATAAGAATATAAATTCATTTTGCTATGTGTTTTCGTTATTTTTTGTACAATCCTGTTTTGTGCACACCACTTGTGGTATACTTATTTAACCTTTATTGGGATGCTTATAGTTAGTGAAACATGAAATAATATAATTAATGTAGTTTGCTATGTGTTTGTGTTAGTTTTTGACAATCCTGTTTTGTGCGCACCACTTGTGCAAAAGTTATTTATTCTTGATTGTACTGGTTATAGGTTGTTAAACATTAAAGAAGAATGTTAATGTAGTTTCCTATGAGTTTGTGTGATTTTTTGTACAATGCTATTCGGTGCGCAACACTTTTGTTATTCTTATTTTTGCTTCTTTGTAAGGCTTATAGGTTGTTAAACATTGAATAAGAAATTCTGTTTTGTGTGTAGCAGTTTGTGTCTCATTCAATTGCGATTTGGCTAATTGAATCGTGCCCTAAATAAGCACATAGCATATTTTTTTAAATACGTTTTTAGTCATTTAAAAACTTTATTTTGGATATATTTTTAGTAACTAAAAACTTCTTTTAAAAAAATTGTTATGTTGTTATTTAGAGCCCTATTCAATTGGGCAAATTGCAATTGAATGAGGGCCTTTGTGTGTACCATATGTTGCATAGTTTGTCCCTCATTCAATTGCATTTTTTACAATGTAATAGTACTCTAAGGCCGTCATTGAATTGCAATGTTGTAAATTGAATAGGGTTGTAAATAAGCACATCACATATATTTGTTAAAATAGAATAAGGGCCTAAAAGTGCTTATTTATAGCCATATTTAATTGTCCAAAATAGCAATTGAATGAGGGCCTTTGGTTACTGCATTTGTTATATTGTGAGCTCCTCATTCAATTGTGTTTTGGCCAATGGAATAGAGCTCAATATCAGCACAGAGCATATTTTTTTACGGAATTTTGTATTTAGTGAACTTGTATCCAAAAGCAAATAAAAAGTTCCTTTAAAAAATATGCTCTGTGCTTATATAGAGCCCTATTGAAATGGGCAAATCACATTTGAGTGAGGCCCTTGGCCATTAAAGATATATAGGTCCTCATTGAATTGCAATTTTGCCAATTGAAGAGGGCTCTATATAATCACATAACATATTTATTGAGCAAAGTTTTTAGTTATTGAAAACCTTGATTGTGGTTAGAAATTCAGTAACTAAAAAGTTCTGTATAAAAAATATGTTATGTGCTTATATAGAGCCCTATTCAATTGAGGAAGTCGCAATTGAATAAGGCTCATGGTTCTTTCTTGTTTATACTTAATACTTTACCTTGATTGAAGTTTTGAATGACAGACGGTCCCCTCCTGCCAATCTTAATGCGCCGGTCTTCTTGTAGTGTCTGTTTGAAAAGTGAAATAGTTATTTGTATATGTATAATTTTTCATCTAGCAAAGCATGGCCTTTTGAGCATGTAATGTCTTGTTGTATCTTACCTCTTCTTCTTTGTTGGTGTTCTTTAAAAGGGATTGTGCTTCACAGTGCACGGTGCAAATTGTTGAGAGACGCTATTGATGCAGAGTCTGTTTGAATATTCAAAGAAATAAAAAGATTCAGCTTTATATGATCTATTGAATTGAAGTAAATGAATGTCATTTAAATATAGTTGTGTAATTTTTTTCAATTGACCTTATTTTTTGTTGGGGGCTACACACATATGTCACATACATGAAGCACATTCCATAGTTTAATGTAATTATTTTGTGTACGTGTGACATATCAGTATACATGACTCATATTTAAATGGTTAAAATAACCTTATTTTTTTTTTCCAACACACATAAATGTCTGTGTGTGAGATGTAACTATAGATGATACACATATATGTGCGTGTGACATATCAGTATACATGACATATAATGTCATTTAAATGTAGTTGTTTACTGATTTTGTTTTAAGCTAATTTTGTTGCAGTGGCAATACACATAAATGTGCGTGTGACATGTCACTATACATTATACACATATATGTCCGTGTCACATGTCACTATGAAGGGGCAATACACAGAAATGTGCGTGTCACATGTCACTATACATTATACACATATATGTCCGTGTCACATGTCACTATGAAGGGGCAGTACACATAAATGTGTGTGTCACATGTCAATATACATTATACACATATATGTCCGTGTCACATGTCACTATGAAGGGGCAATACACAGAAATGTGCGTGTCACATGTCACTATACATTATACACATATATGTCCGTGTCACATGTCACTATGCAGGGGCAATACACATAAATGTGCGTGTCACATGCCACTATACATTCTATACATATATGTGCGTGTCAGATGTCACTATACATTATAGACATATATGTGCGTGTCAGATGTCACTATACATTATAGACATATATGTGCGTGTCAGATGTCACTATACATTATAGACATATATGTGCGTGTCACATGTCACTATACATAAACCTCTGTTTAATAATGAATTATGTTTTTTTGTTGTTTTGTTAAATGAACCGTATTTTTTTTTTTAGCCTATACACATAAATGTGCCATACATGTCACTACATATATCCTATTTTTTTTTTTTATTTGTTTGACCTGTCCTGATAATAAAATGTAATATATTATAGCTTACCTCTCAGTTGTAATTTGCACAATGCAAAGTAGTAAATTAGTAGAAAAGAATTGTCTTCTCAAGTAAAAGCAGCAGTTATCTCAGAAGTCACTCCGTTGATCACCTGAGGAGAAATGTATTTTTTTGTTTGAAATAGGCAGTATTTATAAACTTGTAGAAAGTTCTGGAAAGTGAGACCGTTAGAACGCAATACGCATGCGCTATTTGCGTTCCAGCTTACAATTTGCGTTCCATCCGCCATTTTCTGCGTATTACTGTTCAAAATGGTGTTTAATATGATTGTGATACGTTCCGCATAGTATGTGTTTCATTATTGCGAGTAAGTGTAGTATAGTTACGTCTGAAGCCTCGTTTTCGTTTTGTTCGTCGGCCATTTTTTCTGTCGCTTAGCGATGGTATTAGTGTCTAAAGTGTTTTATTTTGATTTAAATGTAGGTGTAACTTGTTTTTTTGAGGTGCTGGCTGGTTCCTCTTGCTGTAGGTAAGCTTTTTATGTGTTTGTTGTGTGTTCTTAAGTTTTAAATGTTTGTATGTCGGCGTGTTGCGTCCGATGTTTGCAAAGTCGTAATGTGTGGTAACGTGTCTCGTATGGTGTTTGCGTGTGTAGCCTCGTTTTCGTTTTTTTGTGTCGCTTAACAAACTATTTAGTGTCTAAACTCTTTTATTTTGAGTGCAATTAAGTTGTAAGTTGCATTTTTGAGGTCCTGGGTGCTTCCTGTTTGTGTAGGTAAGGTTTTTATGTATGTGCTGTGTGTATGTATTGTGTTTTTAATTTTGTAATGTTCGCGAGTTGCGTCCGAGTGTTGCGAGGCCGTAATGTGTGTGAACGTGTGTCGTATGTTGTTTGCGAGTGTCGTAATGTGTGTGAACGTGTGTCGTATGTTGTTTGCGAGTGTCGTAATGTGTTGCGACGTAAACTTTTTTTGAAATTTTGCAAGGGTCGCAACATGCCAGCAACTGAGAACCTGGCACAGTGCCCTCGCTTCGCGAGGGCCGCGGGCTCGCTACGCGAGCCCACAGCGTTAGCAACAACTCGTACGCTCACAACTATATATGTGATAAGGCATCTGCATCCCTATGATGAACATCCTCCCAGGCTCCTAGAGTACAGCTTCTATTCTATATTTACAAAGCATCTGCATCCCTATGCAGGACCTCCTTCCAGGCTCCTAGAGTACAGCTTGTATTCGATATTTACAAAGACTAAGGGCCTCATTCAATTGCGATTTTTCCAATTGAATAGGGCTCTAAATAAGCACATAGCATATTTTTTTTAAATACGTTTTTAGTTAGTTAAAACCTTGCTTTTGGATAGATGTTTACTAATTAAAAACTTCTTTAAAAAAATATGTTATGTGCTTATTTGGAGCCCTATTCAATTGGCCAAATCACAATTGAATGAGGGCCTAAGGCATCTGCATCCCTATGAAGGACCTCCTTCCACGCTCCTAGAATACAAGTTGTATTCTGTATTTACATAGAATAAGGTATCTGCATCCCTATTGAATGATCTCCTTCCAGGCTTCTAGAGTACAGCTTGTATTCTATATTTACAAAGACTAAGGCATCTGCATCCATATGAAGGACCTCCTTCCAGGCTTCTAGTACAGCTTGTATTCTATATTTACATAAGGCATCTGCATCCCTATGATAAACCTCCTCCCAGGCTTCTAAAGTACAGCTTGTATTCTATATTTACATAGAATAAGGCTTCTGCATCCCTATGAAGGACCTCCTTCCAGGCTCCTAGAATACAGCTGGTATTCTATATTTACATAAGGCATCTGCATCCCTATGAAAGACCTCCTTCCAGGCTTCTAGTACAGATTGTATTCTATATTTACATAAGGCATCTGCATCCCTATGATGAACCTCCTCCCAGGCTCCTAGAGTACAGCTTCTATTCTATATTTACATAAAGCATCTGCATTCCTATGAAGGACCTCCTTCCAGGCTTCTAGAGTACAGCTTGTATTCTATATTTACATAAGGCATCTGCATCCCTATGAAGGACCTCCTTCCAGGCTCCTAGAATACAGCTTGTATTCTATATTTACATAGAATAAGGCATCTGCATCCCTATGAAGGACCTCCTTCCAGGCTCTTAGAATACAGCTGGTATTCTATATTTACGTAAGGCATCGGCATCCCTATGAAGCACCTCCTTCCAGGCTTCTAGCATATAGCTTGTATTCTATATTTATGTAGAATAAGGCATCTGCATCCCTATGAAGGACCTCCTTCCAGCCTTCTAGAATACAGCTTGTATTCTATATTTATATAGAATAATAAGTCATCTGCATCCCTATGAAGAACCTCCTTCCAGGCTCCTAGAGTACAGCTTGTATTCTATATCTACATAAGGCATCTGCATCCCTATGAAGAACCTCCGTCTAGGCTTCTAGAATACAGCTGGTATTCTATATTTACGACCTCCTTCCATGCCTATGAACGACCTCCTTCCATGCTTCTAGAAAGCAGCCTGTTGTGCCCGTAAAAAATGTTTCCCAGGTTCCCATGTTTTAGATATTTTAATATTCTTCTCTACTTGATGTCTGCTTTTTAGGTTTTACTTCAATCAGTCTACCTGTAGGAGCATTTAGCCCATGTAGTGTTGTAAAAATGTATTCAAAACTAATATTTTTTTCCCAATACTTTTGTTTTTGTTCAGTCAGGCCCATCTCTCTGTGAACCTATAAATCACAGCATATAAGGCACATCTGTCAGTCACTACCCCTCTGAACTTCCTCAAGTTCATGTACATTGTTTCAATGACCTCATCTATCAATCTCCTTCTCTGTTATCCCCTTATTCGTATGCCTTAATTTTTTTCCACCATCAGGGTCTTCTCTCAGAAATCCTGTCTTCTATGCTGAATTGTTTTTTACTGCTTGTTTATCTATCCCTCTCCCTATCCCACTATCTTTCTCCATCCTTCTCTCTCGCTCCCTGTCTCTCTCTATGGGATCATTTCTGTCTATTTCTATGAGCTGCCATGGCTATACAACCTGATCTAACATGTTTTATATGTATTCTATTTAATTATTGCATGTCATCAAGAAAATGCAAGCACTTCCCATCATAAGAATAGTGAGCAGAACCAGCACCACCTCACCCTCATCAAGATAATACATACATAAAGTGACAGGGAAAAAATTCAAGTAAGTGGGTGGAGTATGTGTCAGTGGGCATGGCCTACAGAGGTAACATGTTAAGGGGAGGGGTTTCTACTTTTGGATGAAGTTAATTGAAGGGGAGGGGCCAGGTCTCTGCCTTCCTGCCCCACCAACTTGGAAAGTCACCAGCCGCCACTGAATGGCATGTCAGTTTATTGTCCTGTTTGCACCCAATCCCATAGAAACTTCATTGCATGGAACCCTGAAGTTCCATTTTGTGTTACCATTAGACACGTTTCCAAAACTCTAATATTTAATAGTGTAACAATCCAAGGAGCACCAATATTCTCCTATTGTTTTCTAAATAGCAAGCACATGCAGTACGAAGTTTCTCTTAGCCGAGTTGAGATCTTTCTAATCTCTACATTATTTTTTTTTCATGGTTAAAGGTATATTCAAGTGAGCTGGGTTATGAATGCATATGATAGAGGAGAATTAGTAGTGTATGAAAACATGTGTTATATAGAAAAGTTCAGTTTTCTTACAAAGTTATTTGCACAAAATGTCAAATCCAGTGGTTCACACCCACAGGATGCTTACATAAGCCGGGTCCACACAGGAAATACAGCAGTGTACCCACAGGAAATACAGCAAGATACAAAATTTTGACCTTTCTGGTACAGAGCACAGGAAGTAACTGTTGCAGTGCTTGTACTGAGCACATGCCTGAAGCCACGGAGGTGAAGAATGATACAATGTATTATCCTGATTCTGAGTTTGAATGTTATGCTAATTTAGGTGGAGTTTTCTAGGGGTGTACAAGATAAAATGCAAATGCCAAAAAACATAGGAAATGTTGCTAACTTTAAGGTGAGCTAATTAATGTTTATTTTGGGATGTTTTAATGCAAAAAATGTTTCATACACTACTAATTCTCCTCTATCAGATGCAATCATAATCCAGCTCACTAACATATCCCTTTTAGTATGGTAAGAAATCTCTCTATCCTGAAAATAGTTCTTTTATTTTGTATTATCTCTCTTCAATGCCAGCTGAATCTCTCTAACTTACCCTATTGTTCCTTTTTTATGCATAGTTTAAAAAAAGTGTGACTGTTGCCTCAAATCTGCTTCACTTGGCCTAGGCCATATGAATGTGCAAAATATTCTTATTAAATAAAATCTTTACATTACATGAAAATTATGACTTTTAATGATCCTTATGGAGCCTTTGTTTTAAAAACACTGACATTAACAGTACCTAACTGTGGGAACTAGTTCATCTAACACTTAAAACATAAACGCTTTAATTGATAAGACGATACAAGCTGTGTTTATGACATCATTCAGTATGCTCTAGTCTAGGTCGTAGTTCACTGGAGTAAGTAGCAAACGAAAGAACTGTCTGCCCGGAAGATTTTACTCTACAATTACCGAAGAAAAAGAAAAAGCATGAGGTTTAAAAAAGACTTGCTAGTTATAAAATCTGCAAATCTGAAGTAATAAAAGAGTTGATCACTAGAGAGAAATTTGTATCTTTATAAAAATCGGTATATTTTAGATTACAAAAGTTTACCACAAAGTTGGCTCATGCTGTTCGTCTAGCTAAAGTGAGTCAAATGCTTCCTGTCTGCTCATGCATCCCCCTACACATTTCCTGCATTGTTCCCATGTTTACTCAGCTTTTTAAGATTAAAGGAATAACATTTAAAAATTTGCCTATTTTAAACTATAAATTTACATAAAAAAATAGGTTTTCTTACCTGTTTTTTTTAATTAAAAATGCCTCATATTTCCATTCTTTAGACTTGTCATATCTTCACATCTCTGTTACTAAATTAGAGATTTCAAACCAACATAGTTACAGCTCTACCATGCTGACAGAAGCAAAGCTGCCATTTTCTTGGAGGTTAAAAAGGTATCTAAAGAAATGTATTCATATACAATCTTAGTGATTTAATGGTAATAATAAGTACTGCTTTAAATTACCACTGAAGTCCCATACTTATAATATGCTCTTGTGAAGAACTAGAATTGAGATTGTACAATATAAAAAAAATAAAAGCAAATTTTAATTCATTAACTAATATAAGTAGCTGCGTGTAGCCCTGTAGACATCAAGATACATAAAATTCATTTTCTCTGTTATAAGAGTGCAGAATGATATTCATTGCTGCAATACAGTCCACTGAGTAATAGATCATATCACTTTCAACAAAATTCATCAGTTGGTTAGCTTATAAGGAAAGGGTAGTCAATTTTTTTTTTATATAATCACCAAGGTCCAAATGTATTTATACATATAAAGTCTGGAAATCATTATTTATGTATACACACCATACTGTAATATAATGACATTCAAATAGGCACAGGAAAGACATTTTAATATATAAGTTCCCTGGGTTTCAAATATTTGCTAAGAAACAGACCGTGATTATCACAAACATGTGTTTATATAGATACGTTCAGTGTACTTAAAAAGTTAAATGCAGGTAAGTAAAATACAGCTTTGCACACCCACAGGGTACGTACATAACCAAAATGGGCTAACATAACCAAGTACACTGAAGAGAGTAGTCGGAAACAGCATTTGGCCTTTCTGGTAGATACCACAGGAAGTAATAGTCCAGGGTGGAATCACATGGTTGGGTGGGGTCTGAGCTCAAAGCTGAATCATAGCACTATGATAGAAAGATATAGAGAGACTACATATCAATATGCATTCATAATCCAGGAAACATAGATATGCCGTGAAGTTGCTCTTCTCAACCAGAAAGTACTGGACTCCACAACCTTACGTGGATGATGAACCTATGCAGCAAGAGCACAATGACATATCTTCATCAAAATGGGCTAACAACTCTGCATCTAATGTAGCATTACACTTATATTCCTGTCCTGTCCTTATATTTGTCCTGCTTAGGACAATACTCTTTCTTCTGTTCCATCTCTCTGCTGATTTACTTTCACAAGCAACAGATGACCTCACAAGTCACAACCCTACTTTTCTACACTGAAGACCATAATAATTGCAGACAAAGATCATCAGTAGCTACACGATTACCAGAGTCATGAAAGAGTAAATAGCATACTGTTAGGCCAAACATAGTAGCCACGAGTAAGCTAAAGAACAGGAAGGGAGGAGACCAATAGCAAATGTACCAAAGAGCCTGAGGCAGAAGAATAATCATACAATCCAATTCAGAGCATACTGAAGGTCCAGAAAACAAGCCAAAGTAAGGGAGCTAGATGACAGGAGCAACTGAGACACAAGCTGAGGTCAGGAAGCCAAATAGCAGGAGCAATTGAGAGACAGGCTGAGGTCAAACCATCAGAAACAATCCAGGAGTACACAGGAATGCAAAGTTACAGCAAAACAATTATGCTCCAGCTGAGGCACAGCAGTAACACTTTGCTTTACTGTGAATCAAATTGGCTGTGAAGATACTTTATTTAAGTTTTGTGTTTCCCTTCTAAAGCTTCCATTGTTCAAATATCACAAATCTATACTTGACTGGAGTTCAGATAAAGTAAATATCCAACCTACCACTCGACTCGTCATTATCCACTAAATCCTTCTTCTTCAGTATTGATGTATACCTACAATTAGGCAGCAGTGAGAAAGTAATGCAATAATGACTTTGCCGATGCCTTTGATAAAACGGTAGACATTTTACCACCTCACAGGGTTTATGCCTGCACAACCGATCTACTCTCTTGTCTTAAGATTCCTTGTGAAAATAATATTAATTTATAAGAATCAAAACTTTGCACTTTAACAGAATATTTGGATGCATGCCTGAAGTGTGACTTCATTTCAATATCACCTGTGGGAGAAAGCAAACTCTTTGTGCAAAATTAAGGCATCCCTGAAACCTTATGCTCATCACAGGAAGCTCAATAGGATTAGCATTAACATAGATATACACTTCCCTTAATTTTAGGATTTTTTTAAAGATAGAATGCAGTCAAGATCTATGCCAGTTTAAACCTAAAAGGTGCTTTTAATCTTGTCTGTATCAGTAGTGGAGGTGAATATAAGACAGCATTTCCAAAAAGGCATGGCCAGTTTGAATATTTATTGTTATTCAAATTGTACAATGGTCCAAAAACCTTAAAATATTTAATCAATAATGTTTTCCAACATTACCTGGACCACTTTGTAATTATATATCTCTTCATTTCAAGAACATTACTAGCACACAGAGTTAGTTTTATTCTAATTTATGAAGTCTTAGGGCCCTATTAAATTGCTACAATTTTAGAAATCGTAGCCCGTAATGGAGCCCGCAAGAGCTACTGCTATTAAATTGGCCTCTTTCAGCAACCCACAAACGATCTGCGGGTTACAGGTGGAAAAACTCTACTGGACATGCAAAGCTGAACTTCATCCCAGCTGACGTAAATGTTACTATTGCAAATCACTATTAAATTGCTTCAAATCCCTAAAGACGCACTGGCGTTCAAACCTGTAAATGGCAAATGTAGACAGAAATATTACGGCCTCCAAATAGGATGCGCAAAGGGTTTACAGACAAGTTCTGAACACTGCAAAAGACAATATAAACACGCCAATGGACTTTAAAATGTGGGGAAAGCAATAAAAGACATTATAATTAATTGAATAACAATCCACAAATAAAAAATTGGCATTTAAAAAAAAAAATGTAACATATGTTTGGAATGGTCATGCATATGCCAATATGAAAAGCCATGCTGCAAAATGCATAAAGCAATTATAGACACACTACCTGACACAAAAACATGAAACTGCCTGCCATATTACCCTCTCTCACTCGCAGAGGCTCTAATATGGATCCTGAAATAATATACATCTCGCTCATCACATCTACATTGGGAAAATAAATAGTGGCCAAATTACACCGCCACATGACATATCAAGTACCAAGGGAACATTTTAATATTTGTTGTTCAGTCTTTCAGTTGTGTCCAACTCTCTGTGACTCTATGGACTGCAGCACATTAAGCTAGGTATCTGCCTGTGCTGTTCTACAAGGCTTGCATGCCAAAGATACTGGAGTAAGTTGAAAGTTCCTTCTTCAGTGGACTGCCATTTGTCTGACTTCTCAGCAACGGGGGACTCTATTATTAGGAAGGTAGACAGGGTGATTTGTCACCCAGATCCCAGCAATCGAACAGTTTGCTGTCTCCCGGGTGCTCGGGTCATCATGTTGTGGATCGGGTAGACAAATTATTGGGAGGGGCTGGAAATGAACCGGCGGTCTTGGTACATATTGGTACCAATGACAAAGTTAGTGGAAGATGGAGTGTCCTAAAGAATGATTTTAGAGAACTAGGTAATAAGCTGAAGGCAAGGACCTCCAAGGTAGTATTTTCTGAGATACTACCAGTGCCACGTGCTAGCCCACGGAGGCAGAAGGAGATTAGGGAGGTTAATGCGTGGCTAAAGATGTGGTGCACTAAGGAGGGGTTTGGCTTTTTAGAGCACTGGGCTGACTTCTCACTTCGGTACAATCTCTACAGTAGGGATGGATTGCACCTTAATGATGAGGGAGCTTTTGTACTAGGGGATAGGATGGTAGAAAGGCTAGAGGAGTTTTTAAACTAGTAGGTGGGGGGGAGGGACTAGATATAAGTAATGGGGTAGAAAGTGTAGAGGGTATAAGGGATGAAGTAACAACTCATAGGGGAGGAGATGGGGGGAGGGGTAGTATAGTCAATAGGGAGGTAGTACTAAGTAATTCAAGTTCAGTGGCAGGCACTTCAGAACTACAGACTCATAACATAAGGTGTATGCTTGCTAATGCCAGAAGCTTGCCAGGAAAGATAGGAGAAATAAAATTATTAGCAATTAATGAAAAATGGGATTTAATAGGCATTACCGAAACGTGGTGGGATGAATCTCATGGCTGGACTGTTAATCTAGATGGTTATAACCTATTTAGGAAAGATAGAGGCAATGGTAAACGAGGAGGAGGGATTTGTCTGTATGTTAAGCCTGAATTTAAGGCTATAGTCAGAGAAGATATTTATGGTGGACCTAGTGATAAAGTTGAATGTTTGTGGGTAGAGTTAAATAGCTGAGCAGCAAATTCCAAAAGAATATTAGTAGGAGTATGCTATAAACCCCCAAATATAGCTGAAAGTGAGGAAATACAATTATTGTTACAGATTGGAAATGCAGCTAAGCATGGGCAAGTTCTAATAATGGGAGATTTTAATTACCCTGAAAGAAACTGGATAAATGAGACCAGCAGTTCAGCTAAGGGGAGCAGGTTCTTGAGTACACTCAGGGATCATTATCTGTCCCAGGTTATACAGGAGCCTACTAGAAATGAAGCTATCTTAGATTTACTCATTACAAATAATATTGATATTGTATCAAATGTTGAAATAGGGCAACCTTTGGGAAACAGTGATCACAACACAGTCTCATTTCAGATTGAATTAAAAAAAAAACATTTTAAGGGGCCAACAAAAACTCTTAATTTTAAAAGGGCAGATTTTAACGGTCTAAGGGCAGCAATACAAAGTATACACTGGGACAGAGAACTGATAGGTAAAAACACTGAACATAAATGGACAACATTTAAATCCTTACTAAATATACATACACATCGGCAAATACCGTGTGGGAATAAAAGTAAAAGGAGTAAATCACAACCCATGTGGCTTAACAATGATTTAATCATCAAGATACGGAGTAAAAAACGGGGACAGAGACTGCTTTACGGGAATACAAGGAAATCAACAAGGCTTGCAAAAGCGTGATTAGACTGGCTAAAATAGAAAATGAAAAATTAATTGCAAAAGAGAGTAAGACTAACCCTAAAATATTTTTTAAGTATATTAATGGGAAGAAGGCGAGGAAGGAAGCTATAGGAACATTAGAATGTGAAACAGGCTGTCTGAAAATTAGTGACCAGGAAAAGGCAGATGAGCTAAATAGGTTCTTTTCTTCGGTATACACAAGGGAGGTACCAGTGGTTGGGACACTGCAACATAATGGGGCTACACTACCTTTGCCAAATAATTGGTTAACACAGGAAGAAATCCAAAAGAGGTTGGAAAAAATAAATGTTAATAAAGCCCCGGGTCCTGATGGAATACATCCAAGGGTACTAAGGGAACTGGGTTCTGTAATAGCCAAACCATTATATTTAATTTTTCAAGATTCACTCAACACAGGGTCTCTACCAGATGACTGGAGAAAAGTTGATGTGATACCTATATTTAAAAAGGGAAGAAGAGCAAATCCGGGGAATTATAGACCAGTGAGCCTCACTTCTGTAGTGGGGAAGCTTTTAGAAGGGTTAATAAGGGATAATATACAAGAATATGTCTATTTGAACAGGATTATAAGTAGGAGTCAACATGGGTTTATGAGGGATAGGTCATGTCAAACAAATCGAATTAGTTTCTATGAGGAGGTTAGTAGGAACCTGGATCAAGGCAACTCAGTGGATGTAGTCTTTTTGGATTTTGCAAAGGCTTTTGATACAGTGCCACATGGGAGACTATTGGGCAAACTAAGGGATACAGGAATTGCAGTAAATATCTGCTCATGGATTGAGAGCTGGCTAAAAGACAGGAAGCAAAGGGTTGTTGTAAATGGAAAATACTCCGATTGGACTAATGTGGTAAGTGGGGTTCCTCAGGGTTCAGTATTAGGTCCTCTCCTTTTTAACATATTTATTAATGACTTAGAGGTAGGATTGGAGTGTGGGGTCTCCATTTTCGCTGATGACACAAAGTTGTGCAAGGTAATTAAATCAGAAAATGATGTGCTTTCCCTCCAAGGGGATTTACATAAAATTGAGCAATGGGCATCTAAATGGCAGATGAGATTTAATAAATGTAAGGTTATGCATCTGGGAAGGAAATATAGCCATGCAATTTATAATCTTAATGGAGCAAATCTAGTTGTATCAGATATTGAAAGGGATTTGGGAGGGTTTGTGGACAACCACCTAGGTAACAGTGCTCAAAGCCAAGCAGCAGCTGCAAAGACAAATAAAATATTAGCATGTATTAAGAAGGGTATAGAAGCCAGGGAAGCAAATCTAATTCTGCCACTATACAAATCTCTAGTACGCCCTCATTTGGAAAATGGAGTACAATTTTGGGCACCACTTTATAAAAAGGACATTTTAGAGCTGGAAAAGGTACAGAGAAGGGCAACAAAACTAATAACGGGAATGGAGGGGCTAAGTTATGAAGAAAGACTAACCAAATTAAACTTATTTTCTCTAGAAAAAATGCATCTAAGAGGAGATATGATTACCTTATATAAATACATCCAGGGTCAGTATAAAGATTTGTCGGGGGAGCTTTTTGTGCCAAGAGGTCTTCAACTGACAAGAGGACATCCCTTGAGGTTAGAAGTAAAAAGATTCCACCTCAAAGAAAGAAAAGGGTTCTTCACAGTAAGGGTGGTTAATCTGTGGTATTCTCTACCAGAGGAGGTGGTGACAGCGGATTCGATAGATAACTTTAAAAGGGGACTAGATTTATTTCTAATTAAAAAGGGTATTCAGGGTTATCATGGATAATTAGAGCGACGGTAATGATCCAAATTTTTTACATTTCCCCATGAGACAATTGGCTAAGTCTCGCTTGTTTTTTTTTTGTTTTTTTTCTATTTGCCTTCCTCTGGACTAATTAATAATAATAAAAAAAAACATTAAATAATTGATTAATAATTAATTAACAACTAATGAATTAATAGTTAATCCGCATATTGCAGATCAGAGGAGATCTTAAAAGGTTGAACTTGATGGACTGAAACTCTTTTTTCAACCTTAATTACTATGTAACTATGTAACTATGACCTGCCACCTAGAGTGACCCTACACGTTATAGCTCACAGCTTCATTGAAGTACACAAGCCCTTTTTCCACCACAACGCAGCAATTAAGAAGGGGAACATATACCACACTAATCTACTCTAGCCCATCATGAAGGGCCGCAAACACACATGGAGGCTGTGCAGAGGCACGTGGAGCAACAGCCAACTCACCCCCATTAGGAATAATCTCCGCTAGCCCATCCTGGAAAGTCCCACGCCATTGATGGTGGCCATGTGCCAAGATGTATACCCATTATCATTTGGTGACATCCCATTAAGTGTTTTGCTATCAATTCACATCACCTGTCATATTGTTATCAGGCCTTCAGGGTAATGTTGATACTTTGCAGTATCACAAATTGGACTTTGCATGTGTATTAACCCTTTATTATTATATGTGATATGTATTATTATATGATATCTTATGATATTATTGCTATTATTATTATTGTTATCATATGTATTAACCATAGTGCTCATTAGTTTATGGATATAGGAATGTGACACAAATGTGATGTATGTGAATGTCCCGAAACCCCAACCATTGGAAAAACCATGACTCGGTGAGTACTGTATAACAAAGTTTATTTCAGACACAGAGCACAATCAGAAATGGACAAGACTGTGCATTAATATCATGGGTGTGGTGTGGGCAGATCCCAGGAAGGCAAGAGGCTCTTGGGGAACAAGGGGATACCTACAGTGGGTGATGTCATAGTCTACAATAATCATGATGCATAGCACCTACCAGTGTCACATGTGGTCACTACACCACTGCAACCGGAATCTGATGAATAAAAGGATCATTAGAAATCATTCCATTTAATTGAAGAAACCATTAATATCCATAGCACTTACAACTTGTCTATATCTGCTCAATGAAACAGATGCTCAAACATATGGACTGTGTAATCCAATCCAGTTTCACAGATACAGTGTGTTGCCAAAAGAAAAATCAGAAAAAAAGTGGTCAAAATATTTAAATATTAATATTTACTTTACTGCATGCATGTATGAAAAGGACAAGTACTTTAAGTACTATCAATGATTCATACATTTATTCAAACAAAATATTAAATATGATTTTTACATCTTTTCACAGATTTGTGACGCTTCCACCTGCCTCAACCTAGCAGTCTCCTCTGCAAGAATTAACATTACAGAACATCAAATTGACAGGTATATGATTTCGTGATGACATTTTTTTACAA
This sequence comes from Discoglossus pictus, assembly GCA_027410445.1. Lineage (NCBI taxonomy): Eukaryota > Metazoa > Chordata > Amphibia > Anura > Alytidae > Discoglossus > Discoglossus pictus. Next base: position 254,128,540 of record CM050167.1, on the reverse strand, counting down.
AATATAATATTAATAACTATTGATTTGCGTTGAGTAATGTTATTTAATACATTCATTCTATCAAAAAATGTAATATTTACATCTTTTCACAGATTTATCACGTCTCCACCACCTTTAAAACAGGAGCATTTTCCATTATAGAACATCTACTTCACAGGTATATGATTTTGTGATGACATTCTTTACAAACATAGGATTAACTATTTCTTACAGACCATGGATGAGATATTGCTTCATTTATTTAAGTCATTTATTTTACAAAAAATGAAATCATTAGAAGGAAAAAAAATATATATATATATATTGAGAGATTTTATTCATGTGTATTCCTTTATTCATTCATTCATCATTATGTTACTGCTCGTTGTCAGGGATAGCACCTTAGAAGCAGTTACATATTTAATTTCATGTATTATATTAGGTAACTTTTTAACATTTGAAAATGCAATTTATGATTAGGATTTACGTTTGCTATGTATGCCAATTAAAATGCATATCACATATATTGTTGTGAGCATACGAGTTGTTGCTAACGCTTGCGCGAGGGCCGCAGTTGCTGGCATGGAGCACCGAAGGCGCTCCTTGCCAGCAACTGCGACCCTCGCAAACTTTACGTTGTAACGCAAACAACATACGACACAGCAACTGCGACCCTCGCAAACTTTACGTCGTAACTCAAACAACATATGAGACACGTTACCACTCATTACAACCTCGCAAAAATCGGCCGCAACCCGCGGACAGGAAAAAATTAAAAACACAATATATACACACAAGACATACATAAAAAGCTTACCTACAGCAAGAGGGAGCATCCAGGACCGCAAAAAATGAAGTTACACCTTAATTTAACTCAAAATAAAAGAGTTTAGACACTCAAAAATTCTCTAAGCGAGAGAACAAAACGAAAACTCTAAGCGAGAGAACAAAACGAAAACGAGGCTACAGCACTCTAAACACGCAAAACACCCCAAGAAACACGCAAAACACCATAAAACACCTTCGGATATTCCGCTACAGACATATACCACACATTACCCGCCATTTTAGAACAATGCGGAAGTACACAACTACGCTAACGGTTTGGTCTCGCGCACGCACACTATTACACTGCAAACATTCATCACGCTTACACAGCAGCTCCACACCACTAATGCTGCAGCAACATCAAAACAGATTGCCAGCTCTTCTACACAATGCTTCCTGCATATATTACTTCAAAATAGGTAAAGTATATTACTTTATTAATCTATTAGTTTTATTATTATACACCAAATAGCATTAGCTCACTTACAATTTCATTGCCGTCATTTTTTGACGGGCAATTCGCTAGTTTACTAAATATTTATATGTCATTTTACAGATCAATCCTCTCTGCACCTCCCTGAACACACAAGGTGACGCCTGCAGTATTTCAGTTCAGATCACATCTAATTGACAGGTATAATTCTTCATGACATTATTTATAAAAACATAATTAACACCCTTATTACATTGTAAGTTGCCCTATGAAATAGAGCTCGATATAACCACATAGCATATTTTGAAATAAACATACTTACTGAACACCTTGCTTTTGGATAGAAGATAACTAACAACAACCTTACGTAAACCAAACATGTTATGTGGTTATATACAGCACTATTCTATACGTTAAAACGCTGACACCTACAGAGAGACACACACACACAGACACATAGAGAGAGACACGCAGTCAGACACATAGAGAGAGACACGCAGTCAGACACATAGAGAGAGACACGCAGTCAGACACATAAAGAGAGACACGCAGTCAGACACATAGAGAGAGACACGCAGTCAGACACATAGAGAGAGACACGCAGTCAGACACATAGAGAGAGACACGCAGTCAGACACATAGAGAGAGACACACAGTCAGACACATAGAGAGAGACACACAGTCAGACACACGTATCGAGACACCTGCAGACACCCAGAGAGGCAGACAGCCAGAGAGGCAGACAGCCAGAGAGACAGACAGAGACAGATTACCATTGCATTTTTTAGAAATATATGACAGGGTAAAAAATATGTATAATAAAACTAATGCAATTCTTACAACTCTATTTCCAATAACAGATTACAATGGCGGACAATGCAGAAGAAAAGAAAGAATATAAAAGAAGAATGGCAAGGGAAAGGAAGCAGAGATGGAGAGATGTACAGACCCCTGAGACTTCACAACGTTTAAGAGAAGAAGATCGACAGAGACTTCTAAATAAAAGAAAAATGGCAAAAAATAACAAAATGAGTCTGCTGGAGTTTCAAAGAAAAGAAAAAGTAAACAAAAAAATATCTGTAAAACAGTCTCTAATTAACCTATTTTGCCTCCTGACACCAATGTTGATAGAGATGATAACAAGGTAGATATAGAAAGTTCAACTGAGATCTATATTGAGGAAGGTTATGATAGTCCTTCATTTAGAGCACTAACAGTAGACACTCATTATTGTGGATTAATGAATGTGGCTTGTCAGTTTTGTGGGGCCTATCATTTTCTGAAAGAACGACCAACTGATGGAGAGTTTATTAGTTGCTGTCAGAAAGGAAAGGTAAGACTTCCACAAAGACACACATTTCCAGAATATTTAAAAAGTATCATGAGTGATCCTACGTTTCCAAATTACACCAATTTTAGGAAAAACATTTGGTCTTATAACAGTGCAATTTCATTTGCTTCAATGGGTGCAACATTAGCCGAAAATGTCCCAGGACATGGTCCTTACTGTTTTAAAGTCCAAGGACAAATATACCACCAGACTTCACATTTACACCCAGAATCAGGAGAATAAAGGAAATGTGCACAGTTATATGTCCTTGATACAATGGAAGCTGTTGAACAACAAATGATGCTTCCTGAAAATAAACAATGCTTACCCATAGTCTTTGAACAGCTTGATAACATTATGGCCAACAACCCTTATAGTAAAGCATACAAAAAATTAGCTGAGGTTGAAAAAGAACAACTGGCACATGCGCAAAGACATCAATTGCCAATGCCAAGAGTAAATATGGTTCTCAAAAGAGATCTTCATACTGATCAAAGACGGTATAATTTACCAACAGCAAATGAGGTTGCCATGGTATTTAAAATGATGATGGGGAACCACCATTTGAGCGGGATATTAGAATATATCCACGCAATCAAGAACAACCTTTTATAAACATTAATATTTTAAGCTATAATTTGGATTCTATGACATATCCCATTTTCTTTCCAAATGGGGAGCCAGGATGGCAACCAAAATTACAGTTGCAAAGCTATCCCCAATAATAAAGTTTGTGTTAGAAACAATATTTTCATGCTGGAATATAAAGTGGCACAAACTGCTGTCCGGGATCATTATAATCCTATTTTATGTGGGGGTAAACTCACACAACAATGGATTATTGATTCTTATCTACAAGTCGAATCAAATAATCTAAATTTTGTCAAATTTCAACAAAACAAGCTTGGAGTAGAACAATATTGTGGATTAATGGATTATGTCGCTGAATTAGCTGCAAACAGAGACATTCCTGCTGGACGAGCAATGATTTTGCCATCCTCTTTCCAAGGACCTCCTCGCAATATGCGAGAAAGATACAATGATGCCATGGCTATTGTCACAAAATTTGGAAAACCAGATTTATTCATTACATTTACATGTAATCCACAATGGCTTAGAGATTTACTGCTTGGATAACCTACTTCTGACCGACCAGATTTGGTGGCAAGAGTATTCAAAATAAAACTCAATTAGTTAATTCATGATATAACTAAAGCAGACTTATTTGGAAAATGTGTGGCTTTTGTTTATACTATTGAATTTAAAAAAAGAGGCCTGCCACATGCACATATACTTTTAATCTTGCAAGAAAAAGATAAATTGAATACGGCAGACAGAGTAGATTCAGTCATTACTGCTGAACTGCCACATCCAGAGAAACATTCAAGACTTTATGAGATTGTAACTCATAGAATGATACATGGTCCACGTGGAGAGAGCAATCCAAATTCACCATGTATGGAAAATAAGAAATGCATAAAAGAGTTTCCAAAACAATTTCAAATGCAGACTTATGTTAATTGTGATGGATACCCTTTGTATAAAAGAAGAGAAGGACAAACAGCTATTATCCGTGGCCAAAAGGTCGATAATGGATATGTGGTTCCATACAATCCACATTTGCTGATGAAGTACAATGCACATATCAAGGTGGAAGCTTGTACTCCTATCAAATCCATCAAATATGTGTATAAATATATATATAAACTGGAAAAAGCTCTTAAAAAATCAGAGTTCTATTTAACTAGTTCAAGAGATTTAACTCAATTTGAAAAAGTGATCATGGCGGAAACTAAAACCCATCTTATTTCAAAATGTTACGATATCATTAGAAGGCCACAAATGGAGCATAAATCTAAGTGTATGCAGGATTGGTAAGATGAATTGAAATATAATTGGACTATAGAAGATTGGTATAGATCTTATGCAATTACGGATAGATTTATTAAAAATCCCTCTTATAGAGAACTCCATTTTAAAATTTGCAACAGGTGGCACTATACACCGGTTAAGATGGCAATGATAAGTGGGTTAGATGATGAGAAATATTGTTGGCGCAAGTGTAATGGGACAGGTTCCTCCCTCCATATTTGGTGGCAATGTCCACACATTCAAAAATTTTGGGTAGATGTTTTCTCCCAAATGTCTATGTTATGTGAGGTAGAATTGAGTCCACACCCAGAAATAATTATATTCCATATTTTTCCTCCACTACCTCTAAAAGTCAAAGCCCTTATGCTGCAGATTTTGATGGTAGCAAAATCATTAATAGCCTCTAAGTGGAAGCAGATCAGAGTTCCGTCTTGGAACGAGGTTAAAATAAAAGTGGATAAAAATCGTCTATTAGAACTAGATTTTACTGACCTGGGGGTGATAAAAAAAAGCAACCTATCTTGGTCCCTATGGGACAAATACTTCCTAAATACATAACTAAAGAAGCCGTTGATCTGACCCTGGACATTCTGGCCTCTCTACCCCGGTCCACTCTCCCTATCTCCCTGTCCTAGCTACACCCGAGCCTGAAGCCATGAATGGAAGAAGTGTGAGTGGAGGTGTGTTTATTTTGAATGTGTATTTTATAATAGTAGTTTGGTATATTATTGGGATACCATTGGGTTATTATAGAATAACCTTCTCTCTAATGAACGTAATGGTGTAAAGGATCCAAAAGAGATGGAAGGTCTTAGTAAAATAAAACATAACAAAGGGAAAAGAAGAGGGAAAAGTAAAGGAAATAAAAGACAAAATGATAACAATAACATTGGTTATTTAGAATGATCCTATGTTATGTCCTTGTGGGCCTCTTAATATAATATCGCTGGTTGTTAACTGTAAGATTTTAAGAAAAAAGAAGAGGCTTAGGGTTCCAGTATTGGCTTTTATTTCCTATACCCAATTGCTAAGTTGTACATGTAATTTGCTTTGGTATATTGCTTTTTTCCTCTTGTTGATGTGTAAATCTCCCAACGGTTGGGTAGAAGATATGTCTTATTTTGAAGAATATGTTATATATACCTGTCTATAATAATAAAATATTTATAAATAAAAAAAATATATATAAATAAAGGATATGATGCAGCAACTGTTGTTGTGCAAGGTGCACAAAATGAAAAAGACAACCCCATTTTACATGACGAACTTTCTTCTTATTTAGATGCTCACTATGTAAGTGCACCAGAAGCAATGTGGCATCTTCTTAAATTTGAGATGCATTATAGGTCATATGCTTTGTATCGATTAGCTGTCCATTTGCCACAATTTGTTTGCTTCACTGCCGGCAATGAAACAAATGCTTTAGCACAAAGTGAACATAGAGCAACAACGCTTACTGCTTGGTTTCAATTAAATTGTCAGGACACTCAGGCCAGACAATTTTTATATATTGACATTACAAATCACTATGTATTCGTAAATGGTGAATGAAGACAATGAAAGAAACATAATTATAAAATTATACCAAGAATATATACCGTCAGTCCATGAGACATTGAACGTTTCAGTTTAAGATTACTCCTTTTACATGTTTCCGGGGCACAAAGTTATGAACATTTACGCACAGTCAATGACATAGTTTATGACACTTTCCAGTTAGCTGCAAGACATCAAAACTTTCTGGCAGATGATACAGAATGGGAGAGATGTCTCGAGCAAGCAGCACTATGTCAAATGCCAAAGCAAATGAGAGAACAATTTGCTTTTATTTGTATTTTTTGCAATGTACCAGATGCCTTAACTTTGCTGTAAACATTTAAATTACATATGTGTGAAGATAAATTCAAACGTTATAATGAGACCATTGCACAATTGAAAGCATTAATGGTAATACAGGAAATCTTTCTTTGTCATGGATTAAATTGTGCCAATTTTAATCTGCCTGATCCAGGATTTATAGATGAAATTAACTTTGATGAGTATGACACTAATATTGAATACCAAAAAACACAAGAAAAAATTGGAACTTTAAATGCATTGCAATTGGAAGCATTTAACACCATCACAAATGCAATAGAAGATGATATGCCCAAAGAGCGTTATTTCTATCTGGATGGCCCTGGTGGATCAGGAAAAACATGTCTATATAATTTGTTGATGAGTTGCATTTGAGCACAGGGTCAAATAGCACTGCCATTTGCAACCACTGGAATTGCTGCACTTTTGTTAGAAAGTGGTAGAACTGTGCATAGTGGATTTAAACTGCCAGTTCCCATTCTGGAAACATCAGTGTCCGATATTCGAATGAATTCATTACAAGCAAAAAAATTGTACAAAACTAAATTAATTATAATATATGAGGCAACTATGATGTCATGACATGCCCTGCAATGTATTGATCGATTATTAAAATAAGTTATGGCTAATGATTTGCCATTTAGTGGAAAGGTGATGTTGTTAGGAGGAGATTTCAGGCAAACATTACCTGTGGTGCCACATGGCAATCAGACTGACATTGTTGAAATGTGTATAAAAAGAAGTAAGCTGTGGAAAATATTTACACACCTTACATTAGAAGTAAATATGAGATCTGAAGGCAAAAATCAATTCAATGATTGGCTCATTCACATTGGAGAAGCAAAACAGCCAAAAATAAATAATTTACCTGATGATGCAGTACAAATTCCACAAGAAATGATTTCAACAGAACCACTAATTTCAACAATCTTCCTCAATACCATCAATACTCAGACATTGCAAACAAAGTCATATTGAGATCGAAAAATATCGATGCCTTGAATCTAAACAACGAAATATTAAAATTAATCAATACTCCACAAAAAAACTATTGTGCATATTCTGTTCTGGCTGACGACAAAGATAGTGAAGCAAATGGGACCAGATTAATTGTGAATGATTTAAAGGATCATTTTAAACATGTAGAAATTGTGAGTGGTACCCATAAAGGCGAACCAGTTCTTATACCGCAAATTGATTTGGCTCCAAATGAGAGTGGTTTGCCTTTTGTCCTTCAAAGGATACAATTTCCCATTATCATGGCATTTGCCATGATCATCAATAAATCCCAAGGACGAACTTTTAAGTCTGTGGGTATTTTTTTGAAGGAACCTGTGTTTGCACATGGCCAACTATATATTGCATTTTCAAGATGCAATAATCCTGAGGAAATTAAAGTACATGTTGAAGAAAACCCAAGTCAGGGTGATTTATTGGAAGATGGATGCGTTTTTACAAAAAACATTGTGTCCTATGAGGTGCTGTAAATATATACAGTGGTTTAATTTAGACAACAACATTTTAGGTTACTCAGACTGATTTTAGAGGACCACTATTTCAATAAGAAACTCTATACAATGGCAAAAAACATAGTGAACAGTGGTTTTACTTCCAGGACAAAATTTTAGCTCTCTGGGACTCGTTAAATAGAGGACCACTATTTCACTTAGGAAACTCTATGTGCCATTTGCACAAAGTACAACAAGAACAAAAACAAAAAGAAAAACAACAATAAACAGTGGTTTAACAGATTGACATGTGTTAGAAGTTAACTTTTTACATGATTGGCCCCACAAAACAATTAGGTGGCATTTTCTTTTATTGGAAAGTTACATTTTAATGTTTTATGTTACTATTCCACATGTTAACATTGTATTTTCAAAGTTGTGGAAAGTTAGTTTAAGCTATATTGTATATAGTCAAAGATTTATGCTACTACAAATTTCATAATTTGTTAATACATTGAACTATATAATTTAAATACAGAGCATTGATTCAGGGAGTAATCTGATCGCCAGTTAATGGGGTCAGGAAGGAATTAATTTTACAATTGGCCAAGTTTCAATGGGGATTTTTATTGTTTTCCTTCCTCTGGATTGAATGCTAATTTTGTTTAACAAGAATTTAAAAAAAAGGAATGTTACAAAGCATGTAATTGTTCTAAATAGTTATTTACTGAAACTTTACATAGTCGTCTGTTATTCATGGATAACTATCAATTCAAACTGTTCCTATTGTATTGTTTAAAAAAAATGTTTCAAGATTGTTTAAAATACAACTTGCATGTTACAAACTTTTATGTTATGGTTTACAATATGTATTCATGAAAACTTCAGACATTGTTATATTGTTATTACATATATCACAATTAAAAGACTTAAGATTGAAAAAAAAATATTCTATACATGTTTGTGAAATATAAGTTGAAAGTTAAAAAAATAAAAAGTTTTATTCAAACATTTTGTATTTTGTGTATATAAAAAAAGGTTAAGAAACTCATATTGTGTGGCAAACAGTTTTCACAGCATTAAAATGTTATTGACCGTCATTTTTTGACGGGCAAGTCGCTAGTTATGATATAACATCCTAAACTCCACTTTGTTTACATTTGTGAGAGATGTGAAATAACCCTGCCATATAGCCAGAACTCTGATGACAATTGCACTACCTCATTGTTCATGACTCTCCCTAGACATGGACTTTTCTTATTTCATTACCAACTTCTAAAGGATTCACAACAGCTATTGTAATCATTGATCAGGGGCGTAGGAACTGGGAAGGGGGGTGGACAAATCGCCTCAGATAATTTGTTTAGGGTCTACATTTTGCAGTGTGAGTGCCTTTAAGCACATCAGCTTGAACTGCAATAATACAGACATGAAGGGGTTAAGAAGTGTGGTCAATGTTCGGCAGTTTTACATACAGATCACTGCACCCTCCAGCCCACCAGTGGAGGAAGAGGGAGTGTGAGACTCCAACTGCCAGCAGTGATTTATACTGCTGTGAAAGTCCTTCCTATGCGCTGCTAACATGGAGGGAGTAAGGAGGCTGCATAAAGGCAGAGAGGCTAAAACAGGTACCATGTCAGGAAAGAGTCACAAGGAGCTGCTGCTAGGAGATGAGGTTGGGTAAGTAAGAACATATACATGTTTATCTTCTCAGCAACAGTTGATTTATAACAGAACAGGACACATATCCACAGCCTCTAAGGTACTTATAACCACTTGGAGGACCCACCATTGCAATCCTTCTTTTGCTCTTTTTATTATTATTACTATGTAATCCTTTCCTTCCCCAACCCCCTAGTTCACTCCTTACCTGTGTGTATCCTCCAATATATACCCTTTTATATTCAATGTCTCTCCCACTCATTTCTCCCCCTCAGAAGCCATTTTAAACCTCCAGCAACAAGCCACAGAACTGCCCTCCCTCCCTGCCCCTCACCCCTTACCAAGACCCTAAACCATTGCTTCTTCACTGCCAGGACCCCTTTCCAATATATATATATATATATATATATATATATATATATACAGTGTATATATATATATATATATATATATATATACATCAGCCCCACACAGCACCCACCCATCCTAGCATCAATCCCCATCCAGTCCTTGACAGCAGCCATCCCCTATCAGCATCCATCCCTGCACAGCACATAACCCTTCTCTGCACCCACCTCACATAGCACCCATTCCCATCTCCTTTCTTCCTCCCTCACAAACCCCATCCCCTCTGTTCATTGCTGTTGCCCAGCCCTTGCTCTCTCACCTCCACAATGCCACCTCTTGGAGCTTTAGTAGAAATTATCTCAATTAAACAGGCACACATCAATTTCAGACCGGGGGTTTGCAACGAAGACACAGGGTGCCCCGGATGGGCTGGGCTGGGGTGATGGCCCCAGGGGGGCCCTACACTGCAGAAAAAAGTAAATGCAAAACTGTGACAATCCAAGCTGGTAGGGGTTATACAAGCCCACCTGCTATAGATTACAGGTTACTACCAACTAGGAACGTTTGGGTTCTTTGAAATCTCGGCACCATCACCTTGATATTTGGCTTCTGCATCAGTCAGAGTCTAACCTTCCTGTGGTAGTGATCAGGACAGGTTACTTGCAGGGTAGAGATAGGATAAGTATCTCAGCTACCAGTAGCAAAATAAATAGACACACAATTTCTATATGTCTAAGAATGAACTGCCTTTATTTAGTTCCAAAAAACAACTGACTGTTTAACACATTTTCAGAGAACTTACATCACAAGACATCAAAAACCTATGCTCCCATTCCAGGCCTATATGCATGCATGGCCACCCCCAGTAGTTGTAAACCCACATTCCTTCTTCCCCCCTTATTGATCTGGTATATATCAGTTGTTATTAGGGGGTGGGGGTTTCCCTTGCTGTATTCTACCAGCCGGAGGGGCCATAAACCAGCTACAAATGTGATGGCTGTATCTTTGATCAGGCCTGAGGGACTTATATGGCTGGGGAAGGAAGTTATATTTAGGAATTGCATCAGGCTATCAATAACAGTACCCAAGAAACCATGACAGCCCTATATATACAACATGATATTAACTATAGGTACACATTAATTATTTACACAGATTACATGGGAAATTACATACCGTGTACAGGATAAGGCAGGGCATATGCCATAAGAACCATGAAACATAGTGGCAATATAATTTCCCCTAACAATTTTCCAATGGGGAAGTCTGGAATGTTAGGCTTTGGAAAGGGGGTCCAGGCCTTGGAAAGGGGATCCGTGATAAAAAAAAAATGTTTTTAAGTTATGCAGCACTGGTGCACTGCACCACCTGCTCCTTCCTCTTTCTCATACTCGCCTATGCAGCCTCTCCACATCATGTCCCCAACAATATGACCATCTCACCTTCCTTGCTCTCTTCTCCTCATCTATGCTCCCATGAGCTTCTCTCCCTTCCCTCATGCTTATAAACTGAAACACTACTGTAAGTCCCATTCCCATCTCCTCTCTCTCTCTATCTCTCTCTCTCTCTCTCTCTCTCTCTCTCTCTCTCTCTCCCAAGGGCAGCAAACAACCGAAACCCTCTTTTGATACCCATCACCTGCCTCAAACCTTCGACTTTGCCTTTCTCCTGTACTCTCTGGAATGCACAATCTATCTGCAATAAACTTACATTCACTCATGGCTTATTTATTTCCAACTTCCTCAATCTACTAGCTCTCACTGAAAACTGGCTCTCATCATCAGATACAGTCTCCCCTGCAGCACTATTTCATGGTGGCTTTCACCTCAGTCACACACCTAGACATGGGAACAAACAAGGTGGTGGTGTGGGTGTTTTACTTTCCTCTCACTGTACATTTCACCTCATACCCCCTGTCCCATCCCTCCACAAGCCTGTTTGAGCCCCATCACCAACCTCAACTGCCCTGACACTGTCACCTCATATTAGAGGTCAACTCTTTCTTCCACCCTTAACAACTTCGCCCCCATAACCACACATAGACGCACTCGCTTGAATCCACAACCATGGCACACCACACAAACACAATACATTCTGCAGTGCTCCCGTACTGCTTAACGACTATGGAGGAAATCTCACACTCCAGCAGTTTTCCTTCATTACAAGTTTATACTGCGCTCATACTTCTTTGCCCTCAAGCTTGCCAAACAGCACTATTTCACATCATTAATATAAATTCTGTCCTCCAACCCTAAATATTTTGTTCAGCACTTTAAACTCTCTCCTCCACCCACTACCACCTCCCATTCCTTCCTGTCTCATGGTTGAAGACTTTGCCAGCCATTATAAGCATAAAATTGAAAACATTTGCAACAAATTCTCCTCTCATCTTGACTTGCACATTCCATCCTCTCAACTAACCAAGAACACCCACCCTTCTCCCTTCCCTAATCCAACAGCCACTATGCATTCCTTTGACCTTGTAACCAAGACAAAGTCTCCAGACTACTATCAACCTCTCGCCTTACTACCTGTCCTCTGTATCCTATTCCATCTCAGCCTATCCCTCCCCTCTCTACCACACTAATACCATCTCTCACACATCTCTTCAACCCTTCACTAAACACTGGCACATTTTCATCCTCTATAAAACATACCATACTTACTCCCATTCTTAAGAAACCCTCATCTGATTCCGACTCTCTACTTCCCCTGGCTTCCAAACTACTTGAGCGGCTCATCTACAATGGTCTTACCCAATTTAATCCCTCCAACTCCCTTCTTGACACCTTCCAATCTGGCTTTCGGCCCCAACACTCCACTGAGACAGTTCTCACAAAAGTCACTACTGACTTGTTCAGAGCCAAGTCAAAGGGTCATTTTTCTATTCTACTTCTTCCAGCTCTCGCTGCTGCCTTTGACACAGTTGACCACCCTCTTCTAATCCAAATCCTCTACTCCCTCTGCATCCTAGATACTGCTCTCTCGTGGTTCAAATCATACCTCCAGGATCGAACATTTAGCGTCTCCATCTCCGTCGCCTCTTCTTCTCCTCACCCTCTGACAGTTGGCATACCCCAAAGTTCTGTCCTAGGCCCCCTCCTCTTCTCCATCTATACATCCTCACTTGGAACCCTAATAAAATCTTTCAGACTTCAGTATCGTCTGTATGCAGATGACACTCAAATCTGCTTCTCAACACCAAATAAATTCCCCTCTCTTCTAACACATGTCTCCAACTGCCTCTCAAGTACTGTATATCCTCCTAGATGTCCGCCCACCACCTCAAACTCAACATGTCAAAGACCGAACGCCTAATCTTCCCACCCTCTAAATCTTAATAAATATATAGTGTTAAAAAAATTATATTTAAAGTGACCAGTGTTTAAAGTGATTGGTGCTACTGTGAGTGATATTTTTAATTAGAAAAATAAAGTGCTAATATAATTGTAATGACAAATAATTAATTTGGGTGCTAATAATGAATATTGAGTCAATCTAACTCTCCATTTTATTATTAGATGATTTTTATATAATTAATACAGAATGTAATAATCTGTGTATATTTCTTCAATCAATCTAATTCTGCATACATGAACTTTCTATTTGTCTCCACTCAACAGCTCTTCTTCCTATTGCCCTTGCTAAATAAATAGCTATTTTATATCCCCTCTCCTGAATAATATACTGTATTTCTGTCTGAACTTCTTTCTATTATAATTCACTCTGGACTTGGGGGACAACAACAATGGCTGCTGAAATTGCACGGGTTTCCGCCTAGATGCCTACCAATGACGTCATTGGCGTGCAACCTACGTCCTGCGTCACCCGACGCACGTTTCTAAAATGTCTTCAATATGATCCATGGAAGCTAATTTAGAGGCTTTAGTTGCCATGGCAACATATACCAGCTTATTAAAATCTATGTATATCTCTCTCCTTAATTCTAAAAGTAATTTTATAACTGAATTATATTAATTGAGTACATATAATGATATATTATTTACTAATTGTTGATTCCATAGAGGCAATAATAATCATTTATCAATTGATTATATATATACTTTCAAACATTATTTAATACTTAATTATTACATTTCCCTACACATGACTGTGTTATTATTTCCATATCGAGTAATACATTATTCTCCATATCTTCATATTGGTCTTTGTGTTAATATTTTTGTGTTTTTTTATAATGCACGCCACTTCCTAGTGCAAATCAATATGATTTTATTACAAAGTACACAAACATAAAAAATGGACACTCACATGTGGTATCCTCTATATAAGAGGTATTATATATGTACATAGGATTATGCTCTAATCTTTCAAATCCACCTTGTCCACTGTTTTGACGAGACAATCCTTATTGGTAGAGTGGGAGAGTCTCCCACTCTACCAATAACGATTGTCTCGTCAAAACAGTGGACTCCCACTCTACCAATAAGGATTGTCTCGTGAAAACAGTGGACAAGGTGGATGTGAAAGATCAGAGCATAATCCTATGTACATACATAAAACCTCTTATATAGAGGATACCACATGTAAGTGTCCATTTTTTATGTTTGTGTGCTTTGTAATAAAATCATATTTATTTGCACTATGAATTGGCGTGCGCTCTTCCGTTCTTCTTTCCATTCTCTACAGTTCATTGACTCTGTGGTGAACATTCCACATAAAGACCTTTCATCCTGACCATCCAAACATTTATTACTGAGAACATACCGAATGTCCAGCTGCTGCTTGGCATTGAGCACTGTTACCTAGGTGGTTGTCCACAAGCACTCCCAAATCCCTTTGCAGCAGATAAAAGCAAAGGGTCATCCCACAAGTCTAAATTCCTAGGAATCAATCAAGACACTGTACTAATTTAAGCTGACTTATCCGATTATGACTAAAAGACACCCAGGGCACTGTAAAGGAACTCCAATCCCTGAGTTGTGCCTTATTAATACTGCACCAAGGGAGATTTTTTTTCTAACAACCTCTTCATGGAGCTATCCAGACATTCTAATCAATACCAATTGTTTATACTAAACAAACAATACCTAGCCCAGCTGATCGTTCTTTCTGTCCAGACCATCCACTAATTCACCCCAACAGGCAGTGTATGTATTTCAGACTTCAGACAAGGTAATTCACGGCTTAGAAATTATCACTTCCATATGGCCTCATCCCTACGAAGACACCATATTAGCCAGAGATGTTGTATACGTTTTAGAAGCATAAAGTTCTTGGGGGTCATTTCTGGCAAGACCAATCCATGTTTCCTCTTAACAACAGAAGAATTTACATATACAGTGCTCACCAGACTGCAATTCAGTATTTATTAATTTTATTGGGGTCCTTTGGTCCCAATGGAAAGGCAATAGCGCTTGGGAAGATCTTTGAAAGAGAGCTGAACGTTGATACATTAAACAATCTTTCAATTATACACATCCGTGAAAATGCTGGCCCATTGGGTATAAAGATGCCAGGATGGATAATCGTCAGTTTGGTGTATATTATATATAATATGATCTCATTCGGTCCAGTTTTTCCTTTTTATTCCTTTATTACTTCTTTACTTGTGGTGTGCGCTGCTCTACTGGACACTGTTCCCACTGGTGTCTTGAAGATATGTAAAATAAAAGAACAATAGGGAGGGGGAGACAGCACACAATCTCTAGTGCAGGTCACTATGGACAAAGATAGAGCTCAAACAACATTCATGTGTGAGTGGAATCTCACCTAAGATTACATAAAAATATGAGGTAATGTCAGCCCGTTCATCAGATCCTCATCTGATTCTGGTTCGGGTTTACAGTGTTTCCATTGGAGATTCCACTGGATTATTTTATTCTCAAAGGAGGAACCAGCCCTTATAAACCACATCATTCATCCATTACATTAGACTGCTACCACTCACACCTTCTTTACTCTCCCTAGACCTCTAAGAAGGCTAAAGCAGGAACTGGGGGTGATGGGAAAGATAAATCCCCCCCCACATTTTTTAAAGTAGGGTACACACAAAATTGCAAAATAAACTTAATCATGCATTACCAGAGGACACCAGGAGCAGTTTGTCTCTCCCAAGAAAGCTTTTGACTGTTCCCATTTTTAACAATCCTGGAGGGTGTAAAGGGCAACCAAGTAGCAGCAGAAAGACTATTGGCACAAAGGTACCCACAATAATTTAATTACAAATGAGTAGTATACTTTTTCTGTCATGTATTTTGCACCACAACTCCTAAATTTTATATTTATTTACTCTTGAAGTTGAGTCATATCTTTCCATCTCACTTCTACTCTTTGTTCTTTATTATTTTTTTCTATTATTTACGTTTCCCCATCTAACTTTCTACCTCCCTCTCAGCCTTCTGCTTTTTGCTCTTTACCTATTCCTCTTCCCTTCCCCTTCTTTTCCCACATTACCCACATTCCACCTATCCTTATATTCACTATTGCACTGGGAATGTACAATGGAGTGATTAACTTAAAGGGAAGTGGGGATGGAGGAAGTCTGTGTCATGCAGTGATATGATAGTTATAAAGTGATATAATAGTGAGGTGGGGGTAGCTTCGTGATGAAGTGATATTGGGGTGATGTGGGAGAAAGCCTGTGCTATGCAGTGATATGATAGTGAGGTGGGAGAAAGCCTGTGTTATGCAGTGATACGATAGTGAGGTGGGAGAAAGCCTGTGTTATGCAGTGATACAATAGTGAGGTGGGAGAAAGCCTGTGCTATGCAGTGATACGATAGTGAGGTGGGAGGAAACCTGTGTTATACAGTGATATGATGGTGTCAGTAGATTCCAAGCCATCTATGACTGTAGCACAGATACATTTCTGTGTTTTCCTCTGATTCAAGTTTTTGACTGCTTTGCATACATGTTGTTTATTTACAG
Organism: Discoglossus pictus; assembly: GCA_027410445.1. Lineage (NCBI taxonomy): Eukaryota > Metazoa > Chordata > Amphibia > Anura > Alytidae > Discoglossus > Discoglossus pictus. The sequence goes on along the minus strand of CM050167.1, from coordinate 254,111,892 downwards.
TTATATGTGTATAATAACAAGGGAAATATTTGGACATGTCTAGCCTCATAACCCCTTATGTAGCATCTATTGCTCCCTTCTCTCCCTCTTATCTCTACTGTCCCTCCCTCTAGACTCTCCCCTCCTCTCTCTCTCCCATGTCTGTCTATGTATTTCTCTTTTGCTTCCTCCCTTAAACATAGAAACATTGATTTGATGACAGATAGCTAAAAATGCCCACCTAGTTCCCTATTCTATCAACCCATAAGTCTGGCTTATTACACCCTAAGGTGACCTTATGCTTATCCCGGGCATGTTTCACTTCCTTAACTGTGTTTGACTCTACCACTTCCACTAGAAGGTTATCTATTACTCTTTATGTCAATTGCTACTTTCTTTTCTTCTTCTCTGCCCATTTCTCTCTCCCTTTCATCAGGCTGATTTACTCTGTAGGGAGGTCTCAAGATCTTCAGGCTAGCAGCTCATCTTTCATCCATACTTGGACTGATACCATTAGAATTGAAGGAGAATATGTATTGCCTCAGATCACTGCTTCCATTGGTGGTGGATAAGTATCATTCCTCAGGGTCACAGTTTGTTGTCTCTCTAAACTTTGCCCCCCCCCCCCCCCCATGGGCTAAAGGGTTACATAGCTTTATGCCGCAACATCAACTTCCATATCAAAGAAGCTGGTAGCAGGTTTAACTGAACGGTAGGAGTGGTATAATGAAACAATGGGTTTTGCAGTATATTGACAGACATCCTCAATACACCAACTGCAAAGGAGTGCAGACCATAATTTCTATCCCGCAGAGCTGACACATCAGAAATCAGATGTCTGTACTGCAACCTATTGTAGCAGATGAGATACAGAGTGAACTGTTGAGCATTGCTAGATGCATATCTTTCCTTTGGAACTGCCATGAAAATCCTGCACTTGCTAATGTTGTTGACTGGGGATTAAACAATGTGTGATTCCTTTCTCTTTACATCAGGGAAGAAAAATGATACATTAAACAAATTCTGTATAAAGCAATGACCACATTTTAAGATATTTTGTGCTTCTGGTACAATAAGAAAGCAAAGTCTTCAAAATTTTGAGAAAAGCTGTTTATGTTTTTTAAAATTATGAGATTTTTTTTCCTTCCTATGATTACAGCAGGGAAGGGATTAAATTAAAACAACATGGTGGAAATGCGGCATTGCGGGGCCACGCCCAGGAAGGGGTTAGTCTGTATGTGGGACTAGCCGGGCAAACATCGCCGAAGCTCTGCTAGAGTGTCGTTAAGGCTGTCCAAGCTGTGTATCTCAAACATGCTATACAACGGCCTAATAGGCCTGAACCCCGACGCAACAACTCTTTGAGGCTGACCGCCTGAGGCCGGGTCCAAAACAAAGTTAATGGATATCTGAACCTACTCTACTGGGGCATAGCGGCCTAATGTGCTGGTGGAAACTGAATGAGCCTGTGAGGAGAATATCCGGGGTGGTTCGTGAGAGGAGCCAGTTAAAGGAGACCTCAAACCATAAGGTGAACGTGAGCTTGTGTTATGCTCCAGGTTAGGGAAGCCAGTGTGCCGTGCTGATGTATTCTACTGGGCACCGGGGGCTGGTGAGCATTTGCCGCTGAGAGGGGGTTTACTCCTTTATTACCATTGTGGGGACTGGCTTCAGGTTAATCTATCCCGCAGCAGGTAACGCTGCCAACGCCCTGTTGCTATGAAAATCTGACGTTGCAGAGGGTGAGTGCGTGTTTGTATTGCTTCTGCTGCAATTACTCCCAGAATATAACACCTGCATGTGAGGGCCAATTTGAATGATAGAAGTGGAGGAAAATAAGAAAGCTGCTGTGAAGTGTCCCCCATATGATGGGCTTTGAAGAATAAGATGGGAATTTTTAGCCCATATAAATAGGCCCATTGGGTCTTATTATCCAACATTGTCCAAGTTACACCTATTGTGACATTTCCCATCGGTCTCATGAGAGGGGGTTTACTCCCTTATTAACATTGTGGGGACTGGCTTCAGGTTAATCTATCCCGCAGCAGGTAAAGCTGCCAACGCCCTGTTGCTATGAAAGTCTGACGTTGCAGAGGGTGAGTGCATGTTTGTATTGCTTCTGCTGCAATTACTCCCAGAACATAACACCCGCATGTGAGGGCCAATTTGAATGATAGAAGTGGAGGAAAATAAGAAAGCTGCTGTGAAGTGTCCCCCATATGATGGGCTTTGAAGAATAAGATGGGAATTTTTTTAGCCCATATAAATAGGCCCATTGGGTCTTATTATCCAACATTGTCCAAGTTACACCTATTGTGACATTTCCCATCGGTCTCATGAGAGGGGGTTTACTCCCTTATTAACATTGTGGGGACTGGCTTCAGGTAAAGCTGCCAACGCCCTGTTGCTATGAAAGTCTGACGTTGCAGAGGGTGAGTGCATGTTTGTATTGCTTCTGCTGCAATTACTCCCAGAACATAACACCCGCATGTGAGGGCCAATTTGAATGATAGAAGTGGAGGAAAATAAGAAAGCTGCTGTGAAGTGCCCCCCATATGATGGGCTTTGAAGAATAAGATGGGAATTTTTTAGCCCATATAAATAGGCCCATTGGGTCTTATTATCCAACATTGTCCAAGTTACATCTATTGTGACATTTCCCATCGGTCTCATGAGGCTGGGGGGAACTTGATGGGAGAAAAGCGACTCTGCAAGCAAGATATATTATATATGCCGTTTCTTATTTAAAACCGTTCAGCAAAGAAGAGCAAGTTACAAAGTGGACTATCTGTATACAATTTTTTATACACTCCTATTCTCCCATTTCTCTTCTCTCTTTCCTTTGGTTTTTGATATAGCCCTGTGGTATCTATGCAAAGGTCTAAAGAACAACAAGCCCCTAGGGGTAAAGGCTCTAAAAAAACATTACAAAACAATAGCTCAAAAGCTATAGCTAATTTTCTCTCTCCTGTAGATAAAGAGAATAGACAGTACAAGAGAGAATCATATTCACTCTCTCAGTCCACGTTAGACTTTTCTGAAACTCCTATAGAAGCCGAGGTTATTATAGGAGATGAATCTGTGAGAGAGACCACTCCTGAAGAACCTCTAACAGCTTCAGCGTTAAAGAAAACTATGACAGCTCTTTTAATGGAGTTTCAGATATCCATCAGGGAAGAATTGATAGGCGAAATTAAAAATAATGCTAAGAATATAAAAACATTAACAGATAGAACAGAAAATGTAGAACAGATTCAAGAGGTTATTTTGAAGAATAATGATGAATTAAAGAGAGAGATAACGGGACTTAAAGAAGAGATCCAGAAGCTAAAGAGCCAAAATCTCAGATTAGCGGAAGCTGAAAAACGATATAATATTAGAATCCGTGGTATATCAGAGTCTGTTACCTTTAAAGACCTCCATCAATTTGTGGAAGCCTTTCTGTTAAGCTTAGTGGAGCGCCAGAGCGAGAAGCCTATAGAGAGATTATACCGAATTCCTCCTCCACCTAACATGGGCAAAGAAATTGCTAGGGATGTAATTGTAAAACTGCATCATATGTCCTATAGAGAAGCAATACTAAAAGCTTCATTTAGTAAAAAATGTTTTGAGAGTCCATATGAAAATCTTAAAATATTCCCAGATTTGACAGGAGAAATTTTATTTCAACGTAAGAAACTTCAATTTGTGACTAAAGTTTTGAGAGACAAACAGATTTCCTATAGATGGGGAAATCCCCCAAAATTGATTTTTTGGTATGAGAATCACAGATACATTATTAATAACACTTTGGAAGGGGAGAATTTCCTGACAAAATTAAATAAAAGTCAGTAATTATAGGTTGGTTCACAGCGGTTATTTAAATATGTATTGGAATATAAATATTAGATTGTCTTCAATCAAAAAAAATTTGTAAAGAGTAGTGTATATGTATTATTTTTTTTTTTTTTTTTTTTTTTAATTGATTTTTATTAGACAGGTCAGACATATAACATAGTACACCAAAAACATTAGAAGTGATAAATAGGAATTAACAATAAACGTATTTCACATATTTGGTTTCCAGTGTGTCCTCTGCCTGTCCAAAACTCCTCTCCCTTTTCCGTTTTTCTGGTATTATAATAGCTGATATTAGCTTTTAAATAACTTAAGGCTAACGAGAAAACTATATTTAATGAAGTCCCATAACTATGGGAAAAATATGATGAACTTGGATTCCTGACCAACTGTTGTTTTGAGCTTGGTTGGTAGCATCTAATAGAAAGATTATTCTGTGTTTAGGTTACTGTGTGGGCTAATGATGTTGGGTAAATTAAGACCACTACTACTATGGATCCCCTAATAGCTCCTTTGTAGGGAGAAGTGTCACTCACCCTATTCATCTGCCGCGTCTTGTCTCCCAGGCGGCCCAGCAGGAGGCCCAGCGCTTGTAGTTATGGTCAACCTCTGCGGACAAAACGCTCATGGATCGAACGAACTCAATTTTGTTTAAGACTACTTCAAATGTTGGGGTGGGTGATTTCCAATGGGCGGCTACTACTATCCTAACTGCTAGGAAAATTTGGTTAGTTAGGAATTGTTCTGAGTTGGACATCCCTTCTACCGGTAATCCTAGGATGGCCTCTTCTGGTCTCATGGGATAGCATTGACCCCATAGTTTCTCCAGGGTTTTGTAGGTGTCCACCCATGTGTGTCTAATCATAGGGCATTCCCATAATTTATGGATTAGAGTCCCTTTTTGGTTGCAGCCCCTTTCGCATATGTCACTTATTGTCTGGTTCCCTATGTGCATTCTTACTGGGGTTAGGTACCACCTCATAATAACTTTATAGGAGTTTTCTTTCATAATTACGTTAAGTGATGTGTTTTTGGCTTGTTTCCGAATACTATTCCATTGGTCTCTGTCTAAATTTATGTTGAGGTCAGCTTCCCATGCTGATTCATAGTGTAATTTAGGGGGAGTGACTAAATCGCTTAAATGGTTATATATTGTGGAGATGTTTCCTTTCCCTCCCGGGAATTTAATGCAACATTTTTCGAATAAGGATATATTTTGCCCTCCTTTATTCTTAGTGATGTGATTTAATCTTTGGTTTATAGCGATTAGGTTAAGCCATTCCCCCGGAGGAAGGGGTTTGTCTTCTAGGAATGCGGTGGTGGACCATTTTTGATTAACAACTGGTAAATCTGCCGCAATTGAGCAATTATTATCAATCCACCATCTGTATTGAGCATTAGAGTTTATTTTGGGGTTAGTTGAAAGTGGCCATAGAGGGCTGAGCCCTGACTCCTGGCCCAGCAGTCTGTTCCTCTTATTTATATCTTTCCATAGGGAAATTGAATGCCTCACACTTGATGGAATTGATTGGGGTAACTTGAAGCCCTGCTGGGTTGAGAGCCATAGTAACTGACGCATGATTAAATCATTGGACCCTAGTATGTGTTTTTCTAATTGAACCCATACCGGGGGGGAGTCCCTGACATACCACTTAACTAGTTGTGCTAATCTAGCAGCTTTAAAGTACCTGGAAATGTCTGGAAATCCGAGCCCACCATCCTTCTTAGTCGCAGTAGTTGTTTCTCTGTTTATTCTAGGTTTTTTATTGTTCCACAGAAAACTCATTAGTAATTTCTGTATTTTTTTCAAGTCTATCGCTAAAATCGAGATAGGTAAGGTCCGAAAAAGGTAGAGCAGTTTGGGGAGTACGTTCATTTTGACAGCATGTAGCTTTCCTAACCACGAAATCTTTAGTTCTGACCACCTGTGCAGGTCCCTAGTTAATTGTTTAAAGAGGGTTGGGTAGTTTGCTTCATATAGGGTCTTAGTTGATTTTGTAATTTGTACGCCTAGGTAGTTGATAGAATTCGGGGCCCATTTTATTGGGAAGTTATTGGCTAGTAGTTTTTCCGTGGTGGGAGGAAGTGATATATTAAGGGCTATGCTTTTACTTGTGTTAATTTTGAATCCTGACAGTGGGCCAAATTGAGACAAAAGTTTGAATAGATTAGGTAGACTAACCAGGGGGTTTGATATTGTTAGTAGGATATCATCGGCAAAAAGGCTAATTTTATGATCTGTCGGGCCGACCCGTATACCCGATATGTCAGTGTGCTGACGAATGGCAATTGCTAGGGGCTCTATACTGAGGGCGAACAGCAATGGTGATAGAGGGCACCCCTGTCTTGTCCCCCTTGTGATGTTCAATTTTAGTGAATTGTGTCCTTGGTATGTAACTTGTGCGGTTGGTTCCGAGTATAATGTCGCGATGCTTCGCAGAAAACCTTCCGGAATTCCGAATTTGTTCAGTGTGGCGTTCATAAATGTCCAATCTAACCTATCAAATGCCTTCTCGGCATCAAGCGCCAACAACATAGCGCGGCCTTCATTACTTTTGGTTATGTCAATAAGGTCAACAATTTTTCTGGTATTGTCTGGCGCTTCTCTCCCCTTAAGGAACCCTACTTGGTCTGGATGTACCACTTCAGGTAACAGATTCGCTAGTCTTGACGCTAAGATTTTGGTGTATATTTTTAAATCTGTGTTGATCAGAGATATTGGTCTATAGCTAGCACATTGGGATGGGTCTTTCCCCGGTTTAGGAATCAGTATTATTTTAGCTTCTAAGAATTCCGGTTTAATTTTTTCACCAGCTAAGAAGCTGTTAAATAGCTTATGTAAGGTGGGGCTAAGTAGATCGCTCATATGTTTGTAGTAGAGGTTGGAATAGCCATCTGGCCCTGGGGCCCCGTGTGCCTTTGTGGATTTGATCGCATCCTGTATTTCTTCGACCGAGATGGGCTCTAAGAGTGATTTAGCTTTGATAGAGTCTAATTGGGGTATATTTAAGTTATTTAGTGTATTTTCAATTTCTAGTTTGTGGGTTGGGGTGCCTGATTCGGGTGTTTTGCTGTAAAGGTCCGCATAAAATTGTCTGAATTCGTTTACTATTTGATCTGGTTTAAAAACTGTCTGCCTATTTTTGGTGATTATTTTGGCTATGAATGAGTTTGCTCTTTTTTCTTTTAGTCTCGTGGCCAGCATTCTATCGGGCTTGTTTGCGTATCTGAAGAATTTAGCTTCAGTTCGCTGTAGGATATTGACCATTTTCCCTCTTAAAATAGTGTTTAGTTCTTGTTTGTAACTTAGTATCTTCTCATGGGTATGTCGTGATTTATCTTTAACAAATAGTTTCTGTGCTTCAGCAATTTTCTGGTTTAGAAGTAAGATTTGTGCTTGGTCTTTTTTCTTTTTGATTGAACTAATTTGTATACAGACTCCCCTGATCACTGCCTTGTGAGCTGCCCAAATTCCATCTATGTCTATCTCCCCTACTGTATTGAGGTCAAGATAATCTACGATTGCAGTTCTGACCTTATCTCGTGTGATAGGGTCGTTCAGTATACTGGGATTTAATGACCACCTTGGGTTATTTCCTTTCGGTAGGAGATTATTCATGGAGATTTTGACTAGATCGTGGTCCGACCATGCTATGGGGCAGATAGAGGCCTCAGTTAGGTTACCTGTAACGTTCTGTGGGATCAGGATATAGTCTATTCTGGAGAGCGAACCATGTCTGGCGGAAAAAAATGTGTATTCCCTTTCTGTGGGGTTCATGTTTCTCCAGGTATCAATCATGCAGTTTGATTTTAGGAGTTTTTTGAGAGCTTTGGTCGCTGTGGGGATTTTTTGTGAACCTAAATCGTTTGACTTGTCTTTGAGCGGGTCTAAGACCGCGTTCATGTCTCCTCCTATTATCTTAAGTCCGTCTTCCCAGCTATCTGTGAGTTTCTGTATTTTTTGAAAGAATTGCGTTTGATCTGTGTTCGGGGCGTAAATGTTCAAGAATGAAACCTTACGTTCGTGTATGGTCCCATGTACTGCTAAAAACCTGCCATCTTTATCTGTTTGAATTTTACTTAACTGAAAGTTGAGTCTTCTGTGGAACAAAATCGTGACTCCCTTTTGTTTGGTATCTGCGGTCGAATGGAATGCCTGAGTAAAGACTCCCCCCCAATATTTTGGTAGTGCTTGTTTTCTAAAGTGAGGTTCCTGAATCATTACGATATCAAGATTTAGTTTTTGGTAATTTCTCAAGGCTACCCCCCTCTTGATTGGTTCGTTCAGACCATGAGCGTTGTGTGACGCAATGACAATGTCCATATTTCTTATTGAGGTGTATGACCCTTTGGTGTGTCTAAATGGCTATCTCACCTTTCTGGAAGCCTGTTACTTCGTTATCCTGTGCCTCCTGCTGGTTTCCGCCCGAAGACTGCTCAGCAGCTGGCTGTGTGGGAGAGTATCTGTACTCAAAGGAAAAAAGACAACAGAGTATGAGCCAAATTGCTTATACTTAAACTTTCGGAATTATAAAAACCTGGCTCAGTAATTAAGCAAGTTCCTACTTTTCCCCTAGTGGGGAACCCTAAGGTAATCCTGGGTAAGAAGTCTAAGTACTTGAGTCTGTTTGTGTGTCTTACTGTTGGTCAGGAAGGCTCTTAGTATGTTTGAACTTAATTGTGTTCCTTACTTAAATAAAGTGTGGTAATTTAAACTACTATGAGGAGAGCGTTTGCTGTCCTCTTCGTATTTTACTGGTGGGCCAGTTAGTGTCTCTAAACTGACACTGAATTGGTCCGCCTAAACTTTCCCTACTGTAGGGGTTTTTGGAAGTCTACGTGTTAGCGCCCGTAGGGACGCCTTCTAGGTGTGTGTTGCTTTTGCCTTTACGGCCTGGGTTAACTGTCTATAGTGTGTATTAGAACTTTCACTGGTGTGGGTGCTACCTTATTGGATCTACTCGTTTTCAGATTCAACTAGCTTTGGTTGTCAGAGTAGCATGAAAACAAGGAGAGAGAGAGAAGAAGAGAGAGGAAGATGAAGCAAAAAAAGACAAAAAAAACAGAGAAACAAAATAAGTGACAACTCATTGTAGTAAGTCTTTTTCTCCGTTCATGGGAGGACTCCTTCCTCTCGGGTTTTCTGTTGGTTGTAACTGCTCTCCGACAGTGACCTTGATGTTCCATTCCGCCAGCAAGTTAATGCCTTCCTCCAGTGTTCTGATGGTGAAGAATTTTCCCTCTTTGGATATATTGAGGCGAAAAGGGAAACCCCATGTATACCTCCATCCTTGAGCCAGGATACAGTCCAGAACCGGTTTCAGTTGTCTCCTTTTGGCAAGGGTAGTCGGGGCTAGATCAGAAAAAAGCAGCAGTGTGTGCCCCTCGATGGGAGGGATGCCTTTTCTTGCGGCCTTCATGAACAGTTCTTTGGTGGAGTAGTAGTGGAATCTGGCAATGATGTCTCTTGGGCGCTCTTGTGGAGATGAACGGAATCCTAGGGCTCTGTGAAACCGATCCATTCTCAAGTTTTCTGGATGTATGTTTGGGAGGAGAAATTCACATAGATCGTTTAGGTATGCGTGTAGGTCCTTGACAGACTCCGGCACATTCCTCAGCCTTATGTTCTGTCGTCTAGATCTGTTTTCTAGATCTTCCTGTTGCAACTGTTGTCTAGATTGTTCCTCCTTCAAAGCCAAGATCTCCTCTGTTAGCTTGTTGTTATGTTGCATTATTTCCGAAATTTTAGTTTCCAGTATTTGTTGTTTTATCGTCCACCTTTTTAATTTCTGTGGTTAGTTCTGTTGTCACCTTCCGGATGTCTGATTTGACCTCCTCTCTGAAGTTGGATATTAGGTCTTTAAGGTCCTGGATGTCACTTTTAGTGCTAGGCGCTGACATTTCAGAGCTTGTTGCTGCGTGGACTGCGGCTGTGGGTGTTTTATTGGTGGGAGAACTTGCTGAAGATTTGGGTAGGCAGTAAGATTGGATCCCTTTATTGTTCTTTCTCGTGGCAACACCTGCCATCTCAGTGAGAGTATTGTAGATCAAGTTGTTGCCAGAGACCTGGTTTCACTTGGTTTGTCCCAGAGCAATTGTTAGCGTCCCTATATTGCTGGGCTTTTTGCTAGTTACATCTTTTTGGATTTATTAAAAGTTCTTGAACCGAAGTGGTCATAGCTTAAATGCTTATAGTTGAAAATTGAGCTTTGGTTGTCTCTTTTTACTTGCTTGGTGCTTTTGAACTTTGTCCACTAGGTGGTAGTAGAGTTCCACTAGTACAGTCTGTTACACAAGCAGGGATTCGGCCTGGAAACTAGCCTTGAAAAACAAATGGTTTTGTAATCCTGTTTGGTTGGTAAGTGAGCCCTGTGCAGTGTACTTTTAATGTTCTGAGTCTAAGTAGACAGGTTGGGCTGGGTTGCTTGGACCCAGGGTATGGGGAGAGCTTTGATGGGGATATGTGGGTAAGGGGCCCCGGATTGCTTAATTTTTCTGGGGCTAATTTGCTTCTGATGCCCCCCTGGGTACCCCTTCCTTGGATCAGGGCTATCTTCTCCCCCCACAGCTCTATAGCCTCTCCCCTGTACCTGCTTATATGTGTCCTCAGCAGTGCAGCTCCACACTCTCTCCCTCCAGGCTTCCAGGGGGAAAAGTTCAGCTGGGTAGGGATTCCATGCAGGGGACTCTTCTGATTTTATTGTTTTTTTTTAAGGTAATTTTGGGATCAATTTGTTCCCCTAGGTCTTCTGAGTTTAGTGATATTGTTTGTTGGTCACTCAGGGCATCTATAGGGGTCGATTGTCCCAGATTAACCCAGGCCTTAGCTGGAGCTCTTGCAGGACATGCCTTTCCTCTCCAGCAGCTTAGCCACACCCCCCTGTATATGTATTATTTTGATAGAAAAAGGGAAAAAAAAAAAAAAAGGGAAAAAAATTGAATGGTATTTTTTTGCTGCTAATTTAGAAGTAACATACAGATGGTACACTTTAATGAATTTAGATAATGGGGAAAATACACCATGTTTTGATTAATATTTTTAAATTACTGTTTTACTACGGGAAATTTAAAGAGTAAAATATAAACTCACTAGCTGTTGGGTAATTTTTTAGATGTGAATATATATTTTCACTTTATTTTATTATTAACACGGGGGAAACAATAAAGAAAACACTAACCTAGATAATGGGTAAAAATATATTAGTATTTAATAATGACACTAAGAAAATTTACTTTTATAAATTAGTTAGCAAAATACAATTCAGTAGTTGATTGCTATAAGGGAAGGGGGTTCACAACTGGAGTAGGGAATTTAAAGGGAGAGTTCTGTTTGAAATTCTCTCCAATTAAAGGGAATAATATAAACATCTAGAGTAGGATTTAAAGCTTGGACACCCAAGATAGTAGTAAATAACAGATAGAGGGTACAATAGAGCTTCGGCTAAGGCTTTCAGATGTATTTATCTGACATTGTTGCATCACAGGAGGGACTCTTCCTCTTCAAGGAGGACTGCCTCCCGATATGCCTCAATGAGTTGAGGAGGGATGAATGTTTTATGTTTGGTTTATGTATTGGTGTATATTTGTATTTGTGGACTGGAATTACATTTATTCCAGGGGAACGGGGACTGACCATCATTTCTACTGTGATACTAACAGCATGTCATTAAAGATAGTAACGCAAAACGTTCAGGGACTGAATCATCCAGCTAAACGCAGTTTCTTTCTAAAGAGCTTTCTGCAGCAAAAAGCAGATATAATCTGCTTGCAGAAGACTCATTGGCAGGGAGCTCCAACTAAATTTTTTAATACACATTATAAAGTCGCATACAATTCAATGTATAAGAAAAAGGCAAGGGGTACCTCAATTTTTTTTAGTAACAAACTTATTGTCACAGAGGAATTTGTGGAAATAGATCAGGAGGGTCGTTATATAATATGGATAGGCACAATTAACCACCAAAAATACTCAATATTGAATGTATACGTGCCGAATAGATCCCAAATTAAATTTCTTAGTAAAATCTTAAAAAAGTTTAATAAACTGATACAGGGATCTCTTATCGTTTGTGGAGACTTCAATATGCTCTCAGACCCAACTAAAGATAGAAAATCTGAAAATCGTTCACCTCCAGACTCATCAGTTATAAGATTGTCAAAACAGTTTATTTCTCTGATGACAAAATATCATTTAATTGATGTTTGGAGAGTACTGCACACCAATGAAAAGGATTTTACTTGTTTTTCTCCAAGACATCATACATATTCTAGGTTAGATTATTTTTTTGTTGATATCAATACACTTAAAAGAACTTTGAGAGTTGATATTGGGCCAAGAGTGTGGTCGGATCACGCTCTAGTTAACTTGGAATTGTTTTTGAAAAATTCTTCCATTAACTCCAAATCTTGGAGACTTGATTCCTCACTCATTGATTCAGAGACAAGTCGGGATTATCTTAAAAAAGAAATTGATTTCTTTTATCAAGTAAACTCGGCTTCAGTAGAATCTAACATTACACTTTGGAACACACATAAGGCTTTTATAAGAGGGATCCTGATTAAATTGCAAAGTCAAAGGAAAAGAGAAAGAGGAACTCCCTTGAGAGAATTATATATCCAATTATATAATCTGGAACTAAGAAATAAAATTAATCCTAATGCTTCTGACTCGATGTTGATTAAAAAAATCCAATTACAGATTAAATCCATTAATCAGATGAGAACTGATAAGTCTATATGGCTTTTACATAAAAAAATTTACCATTATGGGAGTAAACCAAGTAAAATCTTAGCAAATAAACTTAGATCTCATGCTACAAAAAAAAGGGTTGATTATATTTATCACAATGGAACCTATCTTAATAACCCAGTCCAGATAGCAGAAGCATTTGAACAGTATTATTCTAGGTTATATAATTTGGAATTGGATCCTTCTTTTCAGAAGCCATCTCTGGAGGTCATTCAACATTTTTTGAATGAAATAGATTTGCCGCAAGTTTCACCAGAGGAAGTTTTAACACTAAATAATGATTTTTCTGAAAAAGAGATTTGTGACGTTATTTCTAAATTGAAGTTGGGTACGGCCCCAGGCCCAGATGGTTTTGGAAATCATTACTATAGGTCTTTGGTAACAACCCTAGTCCCCCATTTAAAAAATCTTTTCAATGAGATTAAAAGAAAGGGACATATTCCTTCAGAAATGTCAGAAGCTCTGATTATCACTATACCAAAAAAAGACACAGGTATATTGGAATGTAAAGACTTCCGCCCCATTTCACTTTTGAACGTTGATGTAAAAATGTATGCTAAAATGCTGGCGGATAGATTGAGTGAGGTTATTCACAAACTTGTATCAATAGATCAAACTGGATTTGTACGGGGACGTTTGGGCTCTGACAACACCAGACGCATGTTGGATTTGATTTCATGTTCTAAACACAAACTTCTCCCAACAGTGTTTCTATCAATGGACGCAGAGAAGGCCTTTGACCGGGTCGAATGGGATTTTATCAGGTGTGTACTCCAGAAATATGGCCTTGGCTCTTTTGGGTCTAAGTCCATTGGAGCATTATACTCTTCCCCATCCGCTTCGGTCATTGGAAATGGGTTTAAAACGCAGAGATTTGCAGTTACTAATGGAACGAGACAGGGGTGTCCCCTTTCTCCGATAATCTTTGCATTGATAATGGAGCCCATGGCGGTTTCTATAAGAGATAACCCCTCTATTCATGGAATTACAGTTGGTGGGATACAGCATAAAAAAATGCTGTATGCAGATGATGCGGTTGTGTTTGTGTCTAACCCCATTGACTCTTTGAAAACTTTGCATGTAATAATAGATAAATATTCTAAAGCCTCTAACTATAAAATTAATATCTCCAAGTCACAGGTTTTGGCTCTTAATTTAGCCAGTCCGGAAAAAGATTACTTGAAATCCATCTACCAGTATAATTGGCATTCTAATACCATAACTCATATGGGAATCATATTTTATAATTCTATCCAGTTAATAATTAAAAACAACTATAAGGAGCTATTAAATAAACTTACGAAAATTGTTTCCTCTTGGAGACCTTTGAATTTAACTTTAACAGCTAGAATAGCAGCAGCCAAAATGTCGCTTCTTCCAAGATTAAGCTATATATTTAGATCTATTCCTATACCTTTATCCAAAACTTTTATAGTACATTTTCAACAAATAATAGACAAATTTATCTTTCAGGGGAAAAACAACAGAATAAAGAAAGTTATAATTTCCAGAACATTTAGGAAAGGGGGACTAGCATACCCAATGATTCAGACCTATCATGATGCTACAATGTTTTCACATGCAGTCAAATGTATTGAAAGTTTGAAAGTGGCAGGTTGGCTGCAGGTTGAAAGATGTTCAGTAGTTAAGGATTCTTTAGGCTGGTTGATGTTTAGGAAGGAGTTAAAAAAAGAACTCTTTTTAGATGGTTCTGATATTGTTCGTGAAATACTTGAATTTTGGGATAAACATAAATTGAGATCTCAATTAATGCCTTTTCCTAGCCCTATCCTTCCGATTTTATTATTATAGAGAGAATTGAACTTATCATTTTTGGGTGGATGGAGAGCATTTGGCATTTGTTGTTTGAGAGACTTATATATTGGCAACTCTTGGGCTTCTTTTGAAGACTTGAAGGAAAAATTTGGGCTCCCTCATAAAAGTTGGCTTGAATATAATAGACTTCTGGCTGCGTTCAGAGATTCAATCTATTCTAGTTTTAAAGTTAGATCTTTAACTTCTTTTGAAAAACTAATGATTCCAGAAGATAGAAAGCACTTAATATCTAATTGTTATAACATCTTGCGGGAGGAAATGGATAAATGCCCTTTTAACAAATCAAAAATTTGGCAACATTCTTTTAATCTCTCTTGGTCAGAAGAAGAATGGTCCGATTCATTTATTCTCACAGATCAAATAATTAAAAATACATCATACAGAGAGCTACACTTTAAATTAAGTACTCAATGGTATTATGTTCCAACAAAAATGGCTCAGATTACTAAAAAAGATAATCTGAAGTTTTGTTGGAGGAACTGTGGTTTGGTGGGTTCACATGCCCGTATATGGTGGAGTTGCCCGATAATTCAACAATTTTGGGAAACTTGTTTTGGGCATATTAGGAATATTTTGGGCATTACCATTTCCTTTTCTGTAGAAAATGTTTTATTTCACATTTTTTCGAATCAGCTTGCTCTGGACGTAATTGCGTTTTTACTTCAGATATTCATGGCATCTAAACTGTTGATAGCAAGGAGATGGGGTCAGTCTTCAGTTCCCTCTTGGGGTGAAATCACATATATGGTAGATAGAAACAGAAATCTCGAAATATCTCTTCAAGAGCAAGGTCTTATAAAAATAAAACGTTATAAATGGAAAATTTGGGATCAAAATAAAGATCTTTCTCGGTTATGATCTAAGTTTTAATATCTCTGGGACTTAGCTCCCAGAAATTATAATTTCTGGTATAAGTCCACAATATGTATTGTAAATGTATGTCTTGTCTTTTTCTTTTGTCGTTTTTTTTTTTGCTGTGTATTCTGTTTTATATATTTATATTGTAATTGTCTACTTTTGATACCAATAAAAAAAAAAAAAATTAAAACAACATGCAGTGGAGTTTATTATGATCAATTTGGCCCACCACCCGGGCTGGGCATTTTAAAATGGCTTTCATTATCCTTACTCCCTGTGTCTGGGTGGGAGTAAAGATAAAGCAAAACAGGATTCAACGGACATCATTATTAAACCTGACCTGCCCCACTCCCTAATGTTTTGAGATGTCAATGAATAACAACACAAATTAAATATATTAGTTAATCAATTCATTATTTAAATGATTAATAAATTGTCCCCATCTATGTAGCTTACCAGCTCTGTTTGGCACAAAAGTGCTGTCAACATTTTATTTAGCCAGTAAGAACATTTGTCCTATATGATGGAATAAAAAGTGATTCAAGAAAGATTTTGGAGTCCTTAATAGGGTACCATTACAAAGGGTTGGGTTATAGGGCAGTACTTGCTTGGTAGCCTTCACTTCTTGATCCAGAGGTGACATAAAATATTTATTAAAGGGGACAAATCTGGGGATTTAGTTCTACATATCATCTAGCCCATATAGGATTAGTAGATTAGGTATAATTTAGATGGAAGAGTACTACCCACTGTAGTCCAAACAGAGTAGTAGGAATTTGGCATGCTAAATAATCAGGGACATTTTTATTTATTAATCCCCCAACCCAACGCATCAGGGTACGAGGAATGGAGGTGTCCATAAAGCCCCCTTGTTTATTATGGATGTCCATTGGATCCCCAGTGTATTTTAATTACCATCCACATACTGGGAAGGGTCTCTTAAGGCTCCAAAGATCCCCCTACAGATCAATCACGTTTAACCCTCAATCATAGCAGGAAAGGTGGATGCCCGTGTCAGCAGACATCAGCAATGATATTTAATCTCCCTTCACTTTAAATTGACAGGGAGGTGCCTAGAGTCCCAAAAATAATTTTACTATATTGTTTCATAGTGGTAGCATTTCTGGTATCCAGTTTTGAGCACCAGAAGACTCACTAAGGCTCACAGTATGAAAAGATGAAAAGAAGAGCTCCAGCCGAAATATCCAATGCAAATTCTCACAATAAATTGAAAAGCTGTTCATACTAACTCTTACTGATAAATTCATTAAAGTTAGATCATTACAGTGGTCCTTTAATTATTTAGATTAGAAATAGGAATACCAGCAGGCCGGACAGATATGTTGAAGAAAGGAAGCATTCTCATTTTTAATCGCCCTGTAATTTACAATTCCTTAATCTAAGATGGATAAAACATCTTTAGGAGGCACATAACCTTGAACTACTACCTGGGCTCACGTCCAACACAAAAATAACTGCAGCACATGGCCAAAAAAAGATGATAGTCCTTATTTTCCTTGCTTTTTTGTACTGGTGCCAGAGATCTAAAGTACATTACACTACAGGCTGCATTGACCTGTTGTGTCCATTGGGAGAAACTGCAGGGCATGCGCATGTATGTGCCAAATGATCTCTGAGAACATTAGTTTAATTTAGTATATTGAGCATGATATAAGACTCTATCACCTCTACATTTAATGGATTATTAGATCAGAGGGGCTGTCTGACAAAGGAAAGCAAAGACACTGGACCACTCAGTTGCTTGACCTCTCCCACACCCAAGGTCCCTACACTTGCTATTCGCAATTGGATCTTTTCCTGGTTTAAGAAACACCCTTTATATAGCAAGCAACTGTCCTGGTCGGAAAAGCACAGCAAGAAAGAGCCTCAACCCACAAATCTGAGGTAAGGAAGGATTTGGGCTTGTATGTCCCCACATTATTTTGTCTGCCATGAAAATGTGTGTATAATTTTAGGCAAATGATAATATCACGTTCACTGATATGTCCACATAAACAACATCAGCGCCAGATCACTTGGAGACTGTCATGCTGAATAATAACACTTTAAAGGCACTGTGGAAATAAGATCCTATTGCATTGAGATATTTAGTCCCCGAAGGACGCACTCAGTTCAACATAGGAGCAGGGAGGATAAAAAGGACTATTGGGTTGTGGCAGTGATCTGAACTATTACTGTCTTATGTCATTTACTTATTAGTCTTTATTGTGTAATATAGAGTTTTCTAACATTCATTTTTTACTTGCCATACTTAAAATCTTACATTTCATAGCTCCAGTCATTTTATTTGTTCTTAATTTATCTCACTCTATAATGATATCTTAGTTAAGCTATGTCTTCATAAGTAAGGGTTAATTTATGTATTGAAGCTTTGGAATACATCTGTTCTGAGTAGGATCCTCTAAATTCAAGGAGTGCACAACATCCTTATGAATTGTGGCCTACATTCAAACAATAATGCCATCCTGTATGGCTTCTACATTTTTTCTAAATGCTTATTGAAACATTTTTCTTCTGTACATAATAGAACTGCAGCTCTGTTTTTTAACAGAATACATACACACGTGTATATTAATAAAATAGTTTCAGCAATAATTTGTATGTTAAAAGTATTATTACACTTATCTGTAGACATTTATGATCCACAATATCAGAGAGGCGTTGTGGCACTGTTATATTTGTGTGAAGATTTCTTTATTCATACAACCATTCATACATATATTGTGTGACTGATAAATTGCAATGTCATGATAAATTCTGACATTAGGATACATTTTGATATTACAGTCTGCTCTAATGCTTCAAATCTTTGGTCTAAAATAACCTGCAACTATACTGTGGCTAGAGGTCGATAAGTCTGATGAGGTTTGCATGTGAGAATGATTTGCAGACTATAGTCCTCATCCTGTTCTGATTAATATGTTCTCCTGGATGTACAGTTTTCATGTTCAAACAAAATTGGAGGAATTATCATATCTCTACCTAATGACATGTTTCAATCGGTTGCAAAATTAAGTAATAAACTTTCTAAAAACGACCAACTTTCCTCAGGCTAGTTTTCAGAAAAGTATTAATAACACATATAATGT
>CM050167.1:253991023-254088523 GCA_027410445.1 Discoglossus pictus | reverse complement strand
GTAGGGAGATATTAATAGGGGCCTCAAATACAGTGGCAGGCACTTCACATCAGCAGAGCCATAGCAACATAAAGTGTATGATTGCAAACGCAAGAAGTTTGCCTGGGAAAATGGATGAGCTAGAAATATTAGCAGTACAAGAAAAATGGGGCTTAATAGGCATTACGGAAACATGGTGGGATGAATCTCATGACTGGACTGTTAATCTGGATGGTTATAACCTATTTAGGAAAGATAGGGGCAATGGTAAAAGAGGAGGAGGGATCTGTCTTTATGTTAAGCCTGAATTTAAGCCTATAGTTAGAGAAGATATTTATGCTGGCACTAACGGCATCATTGAATCCTTGTGGGTTGAGCTAAATAGTGGAGGAGCTAATTCTAAATGCATATTGGTGGGAGTATGCTATAAACCCCCAAATATAGCTGAAAGTGAGGAAATACAATTATTGTTACAGATTGGAAATGCAGCTAAGCATGGGCAAGTTCTAATAATGGGAGACTTTAATTACCCTGATATAAACTGGATAAACGAGACCAGCAGCTCAGCTAAGGGGAGCAGGTTCTTGAGTACACTCAGGGATCATTATCTAGCCCAGGTAATACAAGAACCTACTAGAAATGGGGCCATCTTGGATTTAGTCATCACAAGTAATATTGATATAATATCAAATGTAAAAATAGGGGAACCCTTGGGGAACAGTGATCACAACACAGTCTCATTTGAGATTGAATACAAAAAACAGAGTTGTAAGGGGCCAACAAAAACTCTAAATTTTAAAAGGGCTAACTTTAATGGGCTACGGGCAGCAATACAACATATAGACTGGGACAAAGAACTTACAGGGAAGAATACTGAAAATAAATGGACAACATTCAAATCCTTACTAAATAAACATACTCATCAGCATGTACCATGTGGAAATAAAATAAATAGGAGTAAATCACATCCCATGTGGCTTAACAATGACTTAAAGATCATGATGAGGAAAAAGAAGTATGCATTTAAATTATACAAGAAGGAGGGAACAGAGGCATCTTTATGTGACTATAAGGAAATCAACAAGGCTTGCAAAAGGGCTATTAGACTGGCTAAAATAGAAAATGAGAAGTCAGTTGCAATGGAAAGTAAGACTAACCCTAAAATATTTTATAAATATATTAATGGGAAGAAGGCCAGGAAGGAATCGATAGGACCATTACAATGTGACACAGGCCATCTGATAATTAGTGACCAGGAAAAGGCAGATGAGCTAAATAGGTTCTTTTCTTCGGTTTACACAAGGGAGGTACCAGTGGTTGGGACACTGCAACATAATGGGGCTACACTACCTTCACTAAATAATTGGTTAACGCAGGAAGAAATACAAAAGAGGTTGGAGAAAATAAATGTTAATAAAGCCCCAGGTCCTGATGGAATACATCCAAGGGTACTGAGGGAGCTGGGTTCTGTAATAGCCAAACCATTATATCTAATCTTTAAAGACTCGCTCACTACAGGGTCTCTACCAGATGACTGGAGAAAAGCAGAGGTGATACCTATATTTAAGAAGGGATCTAGAGCAAATCCGGGGAATTATAGACCAGTGAGCCTCACTTCTGTAGTTGGGAAGCTTTTAGAAGGGTTAATAAGGGACAGAATACAAGAATATGTCTATTTGAACAGGATCATAGGTAGCAGTCAACATGGATTTATGAAGGAAAGGTCGTGTCAGACCAATCTAATTAGTTTTTATGAGGAGGTTAGTAGGAACTTGGATCAGGGCAACTCAGTGGATGTAGTCTTTTTAGATTTTTCAAAGGCATTTGATACAGTGCCACATGGAAGACTAGTGAGCAAACTAAGGGATACAGGAATTGCAGTAAATATCTGCTCATGGATCGAGAGCTGGCTAAAAGACAGGAAGCAAAGGGTTGTTGTAAATGGAACATACTCCGATTGGTCTAATGTGATAAGTGGGGTTCCTCAGGGCTCAGTATTGGGTCCTCTCCTTTTTAACATATTTATTAATGACATTGAAGTAGGACTCGAATGTAGTGTCTCCATTTTTGCTGATGACACTAAGTTGTGCAAGGTAATAAAATCAGATAATGATGTACTTTCCCTACAAAAGGATTTGCATAAATTAGAGAAATGGGCGGCTAAATGGCAGATGAGATTTAATACAAATAAATGTAAGGTTATGCATTTGGGAAGGAAAAATAGCCAAGCAATCTATAATCTTAATGGAGCAAATCTAGGGGTATCAGATATTGAAAGGGATTTGGGAGTACTAGTGGACAACCACCTAGGTAACAGCGCTCAAAGCCAAGCAGCGGCTGCAAAGGCAAATAAAATATTAGCATGTATTAGGAAGGGTATAGAAGCCAGGGAAGAAGATATAATTCTGCCACTATACAAATCTCTAGTACGCCCTCATTTGGAATATGGAGTACAATTTTGGGCACCACCTCACAAAAAAGACATCTTAGAGCTGGAAAAAGTACAGAGGAGGGCTACAAAACTAATAAGGGGAATGGAGGGGCTAAGTTATGAAGAAAGACTAGCAAAATTAAACTTATTTTCGCTAGAAAAAAGGCGTCTAAGAGGAGATATGATTACGTTATTTAAATACATCCAGGGTCCATATAAGGCTTTGTCAAGTGAGCTTTTTGTAGCAAGAGATTTTCAACTGACAAGAGGACATCCGTTGAGGTTAGAGGAAAAAAGATTTCACCTTAAACAAAGAAAAGGGTTCTTCACAGTTAGGGTGGTTAAACTGTGGAATTCTCTACCAAAGGAGGTGGTGACAGCGAATTCGATAGACAACTTCAAAAAGGGGTTAGATATATTTCTGAATAAAGAGGGCATTCAAGGCTATCCTAGATAACTAGCAAAGGAATATTGATCCAGGGAGAAATTTGATCGCCAGTTTCTGGGGTCAGGAAGGAATTTTGCTTTTTTTCCCCCTTATGAGACAATTGGCAAAGTTTCAATGGGGTTTTTTTTATGTTTGCCTTCCTCTGGATCAATTAACAATAATTAACAATTAACAATAATAATAAATAGTCCAAATTAAAAAGATCAATAGAGATCTAAAAAGGTTGAACTTGATGGACTAACTCTTTATTCATTCTCCAATACTATACTATTAATAATTATTTAATCAATAATTTAATTAATAACTAATCCGCATATTGCAGATCAGAGGAGATCTTAACAGGTTGAACTTGATGGACTGAAAGTCTTTTTTCAACCTTAATTACTATGTAACTATGTAACTATGTAACTAATATGTGTGTATATATATATATATATATATATATATATATATATATATATATATATATATATGTATATGGATGTAGTAGAGTCAAACACAACTTTTGGATTGATAGAATGGGCAAGCGATGTGCATTTTAATTATTTGTCATCAAATCAATGTTTCTATATTTAAGGGAGCAGGCAAGGCAAAAGAGAATGGAACATACAGATAAGGGGGGAGAGAGAGAAAGACAATGGAATAAACAAAAAGGACAAGGAAGTGAGAGGGAAGAGGTTAGGGTAGGAGTGAAGGGGAGAGAAGAGGGAGAACATGAAAAGCAGAAAGATGGGGGAACAAGAGAAAATAAAACAAGGAAGGTTGAGACAGTAGGGAGGAGTGGCAGAGGTGGGAAAAATATAAATAAGGGACAAGAGATATAACAAGTATAGAGAGAAAAGGATAATGGAAAGAAACATTGACGGAGAAAGGTATAGAGAGCAGGATTTCCCTTGCTCTACATATAACTATAAACAAAGCAGACAAACAATTGATTCAGAGGAATACACAGAAATGTGTTTGTGCTCATGCATCTACTGTCATGTTTTGCTAATGTATAATTCCACTATAATATCACTGTATCATATATCTGCATAACACAGGATTGTTTCCTCTCACTATAATATCACTGCATCACATAGACATCTTCTCTTCTCACTATGATATCACTGCATCAAACAGGTTACCTCCCACCTAACTATCATATCACTTCCTTATCACTTATCACTGCATAACACATACATCTTCCCTCCTTACTATGATATCACTACTCCTGGCAGACTCTTGATTGCCTCACTCCAGCCTCGCTCCTCCTGGCAGCCTCTTGGCTGCCTCGCTCCAGCCTCACTACTCCTGGCAGCCTCTTGATTGCCTTGCTCCAACCTCGCTCCTCCTGGCAGCCTCTTGACTCCTGTCAGACCCTTGGCTGCCTCACTCCAGCCTCCCTCCTCCTGGCAGCCTCTTAGCTGCATCGCTCCAGCCTCACTACTCCTGGCAGCCTCTTGATTGCCTCGCTCCAGCCTCGCTCCTCCTGTCAGCCTCTTGGCTGCCTCACTCCAGCCTCCCTGCTCCTGGCAGCCTTTGGCTGCTTTGCTCATGCCTCGCTCCTCCTGGCAGCCTCTTGGCTGCCTCACTCCAGCCTCGCTCCTCCTGGCAGCCACTTGGCTGCCTCACTCCTGCCTCGCTCCTCCTGGCAGCCTCTTGGCTGCCTCGCTCCAGCCTCACTCCTCCTGGAACCCTCTTGGCTGACTCACTCCAGCCTCACTCCTCCTGGCAGTCTCCTGGCAGCCTCGAAACAGCCTCACTGCTCGTGGCAGTTTCACTCCTCCTAGCAGCCTTGTGGCAGCCTCACCCCTCCTGGCTGCCTCGCTCCAGCCTCGGGCCTACTGGCAGCCTCACTCCACCTGGTAGCCTTGTGGCAGCATCAGTCCTCCTGTCATCCTCGCTCCGGCATAGCCGCTCCTGGCAGCCTTGTGGCACCCTCACTCCTCCTGGCAGCCTTGCTCCAGCCTCGCTGCTCCTGGCAGCCTTATGGCTGCCTTGCCTTGGCCTCGCTGCTCCTGGCTGCCTAGCTCCCCCTCTCTGCTCCTGGCTGCCTTGCTCCTGCCTTGCTGCTCCTGCCGGCCACTCTCCGCCCTCGCTGCTGTTGGCTGCCTCGATTCGCCCTCACTGCTAATGGCTGCCTCTCTTCTCCCTCGCTGCTCCTGGCTGCCTTGCTCTGCCCTCGCTGCTCCTGGCTGCCTCGCTCCACCCTCACTGCTCCTTGCTGCCTTGCTCTGCCCTCGCTGCTCCTGGCTGCCTCGCTCCGCCCTTGCCGCTCCTGGCTACTTTGCTCAACCTTCGCCTCTCCTGGCAGACTCGCTCCGCCCTTGAACCTACTGGCAGCCTCTTGGCTGCCTCGCTCCAGCCTCGCTCCTCCTGGCAGCCTCTTGATTGCCTTGCTCCAGCCTCGCTCCTCCTGGCATCCTCTTGACTGCCTCGCTCCTCCTGTCAGGCTCTTGGCTGCCTCACTCCAGCCTCCCTCCTCCTGGCAGCCTCTTAGCTGCATCGCTCCAGCCTCATTACTCCTGGCAGCCTCTTGATTGCCTCGCTCCAGCCTCGCTCCTCCTGTCAGCCTCTTGGCTGCCTCACTCCAGCCTCCCTACTCCTGGCAGCCTTTGGCTGCTTCGCTCATGCCTTGCTCCTCCTGGCAGCCTCTTGGCTGCCTCACTCCAGCCTCGCTCCTCATGGCAGCCTCACTCCACCCTTGCTGCTCCTGGCTGCCTCGCTCCACACTCTCTGCTCCTTGCTGCCTTGCTCTGCCCTCGCTGCTCCTGGCTGCCTCGCTCCGCCCTTGCCGCTGGCTGCTTCACTCCAGCCTCGCTCCTCCTGGCAGCCTCTTAACTGCCTTGCTCCTCCTGGCAGCCTCTTGGTTGCCTCACTCTAGCCTCGCTCCTCCTGGCAGCCTCACTCCTGCCTCGATCCTCCTGGCAGCCTCTTGGCTGCCTCGCTCCAGCCTCGCTCCTCCTGGAAGCCTTATGGCTGCCTTGCCCTGGCCTCGCTGCTCCTGGCTGCCTAGCTCCCCCTCTCTGCTCCTGGCTGCCTCGCTCCACCCTTGCTGCTCCTGGCTGCCTTGCTCCTCCCTTGCTGCTCCTGACTGCCTCTCTCTGCCCTCGCTGCTCTTGGCTGCCTCGATCCGCCCTCACTGCTCATGGCTGCCTCTCTCCACCCTCGCTGCTCTTGGCTGCCTCAATCCACCCTCACTGCTCATGGCTGCCTCTCTTCCACCCTCGCTGCTCCTGGCTGCCTTGCTCTGCCCTCGCTGCTCCTGGCTGCCTCGCTCCACCCTTGCCGCTCCTGGCTACTTTGCTCCACCTTCGCCCCTCCTGGCAGACTCGCTCCACCCTTGCACCTATTGGCAGCCTCTTGGCTGCCTCGCTCCAGCCTCGCTCCTCCTGGCAGCCTCTTGATTGCCTTGCTCCAGCCTAGCTCCTCCTGGCATCCTCTTGACTGCCTCGCTCCTCCTGTCAGGCTCTTGGCTGCCTCACTCCAGCCTCCCTCCTCCTGGCAGCCTCTTAGCTGCATCACTCCAGCCTCATTACTCCTAGCAGCCTCTTGATTGCCTCGCTCCAGCCTCGCTCCTCCTGGCAGCCTCTTGGCTGCCTCACTCCAGCCTCCCTGCTCCTGGCAGCCTTTGGCTGCTTCGCTCATGCCTCGCTCCTCCTGGCAGCCTCTTGGCTGCCTCACTCCAGCCTCCCTGCTCCTGGCAGCCTTTGGCTGCTTCGCTCATGCCTCGCTCCTCCTGGCAGCCTCTTGGCTGCCTCACTCCAGCCTCGCTCCTCATGGCAGCCTCTTGGCTGACTCGCTCCAGCCTCACTCCTCCTGGCAGTCTCCTGGCTGACTCGTAACAGCCTCACTGCTCGTGGCAGCCTCACTCTTCCTAGCAGCCTTGTGGCAGCCTCACCCCTCCTGGCTGCCTCACTCCACCTGGTAGCCTTGTGGCAGCATCAGTCCTTCTGTCATCCTGGCAGCCTCGCTCCGGCCTAGCCGCTCCTGGCAGCCTTGTGGCAGCCCCACTCCTCCTAGCAGCCTCGCTCTGGTCTCGCTGCTCCTGGCAGCCTTAGGCTGCCTTGCCTTGGCCTCGCTGCTCCTGGCTACCTTGCTCCTCCCTTGCTGCTCCTGACTGCCTCTCTCCGCCCTCGCTGCTCTTGGCTGCCTCGATCCACCCTCACTGCTCCTGGCAGTCTCGTAGCAGCCCAGCTCCTACTGGCAGCCTCGCTCCGGCCTAGCCGCTCCTGGCAGCCTTGTGGCAGCCCTGCTCCTCCTGGCAGCCTCCCTCTGGCCTAGCTGCTCCTGGCAGCCTTGTGGCACCCTCACTCCTCCTGACAGCCTTGCTCCAGCCTCGCTGCTCCTGGCAGCCTTGTGGCTGCCTTGCCCTGCCCTCGCTGCTCCTGGCTGCCTTGCTCCCCCCCTCTCTTCCTGGCTGCCTCTCTCCACCATCGCTGCTCCTGGCTGCCTCAATCCGACCTCTTTGCTCATGGCTGCCTCGCTCCACCCTTGCTGCTCCTGGAAGTCTCGTAGCAGCCCAGCTCCTACTGGCAGCCTCGCTCCGGCCTAGCCGCTCCTGGCAGCCTTGTGGCAGCCCTGCTCCTCCTGGCAGCCTCCCTCTGGCCTAGCTGCTCCTGGCAGCCTTGTGGCACCCTCACTCCTCCTGACAGCCTTGCTCCAGCCTCGCTGCTCCTGGCAGCCTTGTGGCTGCCTTGCCCTGCCCTCGCTGCTCCTTGCTGCCTTGCTCTGCCCTCGCCGCTCCTGGCTGCCTCGTTCCGCCCTTGCTGCTCCTGGCTGCCTCGCTCCACCCTCGCTGCTTTTTGTTGCCTTGCTCTGCCCTGGCTGCTCCTGGTTGCCTCATTCTGCCCTTGCCGCTCCTGGCTGCTTTGCTCCGCCCTCGCCCCTCCTGGCTGTCTCGCTTCACCCTCACCCCTTCTGGCTGACTTGTTGCAGCCTCGCCCCACTGGCTGACTCGCTGCAACCTCTGCCCTCCTGGCTGACTCGCTGCAGCCTCGCCCCCCTGGCTGACTCGCTGCAGCCTCGCCCCCCTGGCTGACTCGCTGCAGCCTAGGCCCTCCTGGCTGACTTGCTGCAGCCTCGCTCCTCCTGGCTGCCTTGCTGTAGCCTCACTGCAGCCTCACTGCTCCTGGCAGCCTTGCTCCAGCCTCGCTGCTTCTGGCTGCCTTGCTCCTCTCATTGCTCCTGGCGGCCTTGCTCTTCCCGCTTCTCCTGGCTGTCTCACTTCTCCTGGCGTCCTCGCTCCTCCCACTGCTCCTGGCTGCCTCGCTTCTCCGGGCGGCCACGCTCCTTCCGCTGCTCCTGGCTGCGTCGCTTCTCTGGGCAGCCTCGCTCCTCCTGCTGCTACAGGCTGCCTGGCTTCTCCGGGCAGCCTCGCCCCTCCAACTGCTCCTGCCTGTCACACCCCTCCTGCTCCTCCCGGCGGCCTTCCTGCTCCCGGCGGCCTTGCTGCTCCCGGCGGCCTCGCTACTCCCGGTGGCCTCGCTGTTCTTGCTGCTCCCGGCGGTATCACATCGACCTCTCTTCACTTGCTACACCCGGCGGCCCCCCTCCATGCTCCATATTGCAGCCATCCATTAAATGCTGCACATTGCGGCCACACTAAATGGGATCTGTTATGCAAGCCAAGTTTGGGGGACTACACTCCAATTCTATCTCCCTCTATGGGCTGCAACTGTTTGTTCAGATCTCGACACCAGCAGACACTTCAGATGTGAGCATAATTTCTGTAAAGACAGGCACCATCAGACCTCTTTTCTTAGGGTCTAAGAATCACACACCATGTTCCTCTGATTAGTACAAGCAGACTCAGACACTACCTTTATTTAGTGTGTCCAAAATCAGACTGGCCTTCTTTATTTTTCAAAACACATTAAAGATGACATAAAACACCAAAGACTTTTCCCCAGTTCTAGCTCATCCTCCTAGGCAAATAGCTAATAGCTTGCTATCCCCCCTCACCCACATGATTTCCAGATGTATAGAGGGGTCTGGCTTTCTTCTCATTACACATTTTATCTCCCATAAAACTAGCTCCGCCCTTCATGACTAAAGCCAGAGCCTTCCCACGTGGCCGATCGCAGGGCCATATAAATTCTTTAAAATCTTTAACTCTTTGTCACATAAGTGACTGCATTAACTTTATTATTTACCCCACTATCCTATTTCTAACACAGATACATTATTCCAATGTTAATCAATGACAGCACCACATGCACCCACCACATCCATGTTACAACTACATGTATGCACCACACCCATGATACAACTGCCAAGCAAGTTGCCAGCACCCTCAACCCACACATATAACAACCCATTAACCCCAAACAGTCCAGGGGGCCCTTCTGTACATAATAGCTTCAGTTGCAGCTGTATCTTCAAAAGGGGTATTGCTGTCCTATCCCTTTCAGCAGTGATAGGGTGCACATGCTCTGCCTGCATGCCAAGCCACGTCATACCCTACCTTACCCCTTGCATGCTAAACCACATCATTCCATAATGTACCCTTCCATGTCATACCCTACCGTACCCCTTGCATGTCGAGCCATGTCATACCC
Source organism: Discoglossus pictus (assembly GCA_027410445.1). Classification (NCBI taxonomy): domain Eukaryota; kingdom Metazoa; phylum Chordata; class Amphibia; order Anura; family Alytidae; genus Discoglossus; species Discoglossus pictus. The sequence continues at coordinate 254,079,123 of CM050167.1, read as the reverse complement.
TAATGTACCCAGTGCATGCCAAACTATGTCATTCCATAATGTACCCTTCCATGCCGAGCCATGTCATGCCCTACCGTACCCCTTGTATGTCAAGACATGTCATGCCATAATATACGAGCCAGGTCGTATCGCTTGCGTGTCAAACTATGCCTTACCATAACATTCCCCTTGCAAGCCGAGACATGCAACACTATAAAGTTCCCTTTGGCAGGCCAAGCTATATCATGGCGTAATGTACCCCTTGCATGCAAAGCTTTGCCTTACCAGTACATTCCCCTTATATGCTGAGCCGTGCCATACCGTAATGTACCCCTCCGATACCAAGCCATGCCATTGCATAAATGTGCCCCTTGCATGCAGAGCCATATCATACCATAAAGTACCCCTCGCATGCCGAGCTTTGCCATACTATAACATTCCCCAGGAATACCGAGCCTTACCATACAATAAACTTACCACTTGCATGCTGAGCCACATTGTATCATACCCCTTGCAAACCATTAGTCTCCATTCAGCTTTCCACGTACATATAGCCTACTAATAAAATCTGCAAACATTCCAGGGTTTCCCACTCCAATTATCTACTACTTTGTTCTTTTTGACCTCTTACTAGACTAGGACGACGTAGCTAAAAATGCCATACCTCAAGTTACTATCACTTGAGAGAAAGCGCTGACCACAAGTAACAGTTTAAAAAGTAACCTGTAGTTGTGGGAGGGTCTGGAACTCCCCCTCACCCTATAAAGTCTTCCTTCCCTAATCTAACCCCCAGCTGGCATCAACCTAACCACCCACCACAACCTTCTCTCTCACTTCATTTTATTCTCCCTAGCTGTTCATGACAGCCTCATGGCAGCCTCCCTCCTCCTGCTGCTCCTGGCAGCCCCACTCCTCCTGGCTGACTCACTCCTCATGGCTGCCACGTGGTGGCCTCCCTTCTCCTGCTGTTCGTGGCAGCCTCGTGGCAGCCTCGCTCCTCCTGTGCAGCCTCATGGAAGCCTCACTCCCCCTGGCAGCCTCGCTCCTCGTGGCAGCCTTGCTGCTCCTGACAGCCTTATGGCAGCCTCATGGCAACCTCGCTGCTCCTGGTTGCCTCGCTTCTGCCTCGCTGCTCCTAGCTGCCTCGCTCCGGCATCAGGCTAGGACGTCAAAGCTAAAAATGCCACACCTAAAATACTATCACTTGAGAGAAAGCCCTGACCAAAATCACAATATATCCCTACCTTTTAAAGTGATGACAACTTCACTTCTATCAACAGACATTGCCTAAGTTTCTATATTTGCCCAATTACAATATGTTTCAAATACCTTCCATTCTGATGATATAAGCAATCAATTGTACAGATCAATGATGTCAACCTGCGGCTCAATATGCAAATGTGTGGAGCTGCTCCCGCTGCACGTCCCCAGCACTTGTTTGAGTTACATGCTCAGCCTATTTTTATCTTTTGAACACTCTATATATTGTGTCATGCCCAGGGCCTGACTGGACTGTTTTAGACCATGGCCTGTCAAGAGGTTACCCTGTTTTATTGTTATAGTTATGGATTTTGTATTACTTTTGGTAAAATAACATATAAATTGTATGTATTGTGATTATGTTACAGTATTGTTATCTGGCAATAACTCACTCAGCCCCACCTGTCTACAGGAAATAGTGATAGGTAATACAATCACCAGGATAAGCTTAAAGGCCTGATCTCATCAGATGTACAGGGTTTCCCAGTAAGCAGGGCAGTCTATTATGTTAATTGGTCACTCTTCTATGTACCTAAGGATGGGGCTTACTGTGATTGGTCAGCCTGTGTGCCAGAAAATTGTATAAAATTTGACAATTAATAAGGTATGGCAGTTGTGTCTGGACTTACATAAACAAGGTGTAAGTGTCAGTCTGTGAATGAATCCTAATTCTAAGGGAGTATATGGTGTTCTTGAGATCCTGGTCTGTGGAGGCAAGTTCCTGGGCGTGGTTCCTGTGTATGGTCCATCTTCTGCTATCAGAGGTGTACAAAGACCGCACGATTCTGGTGGATAGGTTCTTACCAAGTCCAATTGAAGTAGCAGATTGTGAAATATTGTCTTTGTAAACTCAGGCTAATTTGCTAGTTTTTTGTAGGGTGTTTTCCCATGATTGAGTCCTTTAATATTGCATTTCCTTCATGGGACTTTAATATTATATTCAGCTGCTATAATTCAGTATTTAATTCAGAGAATAATATTCATCTCCAATGCAGTACACAAACCCCATCTTCATAATTGGTTGCCTGCCATGATGGGAAATTGTTTGGCCAGCTGACTTCAAGGTAAAAACTAAACTTTTTTATCTCTAATCTACACATATTTTTTCAATTTCTCCATCTCAAAAGAAAAATGATTGTTGCATTAAGCACCTTGTTGTATATTCAATGTGAATAGCAAAATAGGTTGATTACAACAATATTACTTAGCTAATAAAATATTACACTATATTGCAGTTCGCTTTCTTCTGGTTGTGAATGAGTTGCCAGCTGACTGAATTTTTTTCTCATCACTAAAAAAATACATTTTAAAGTTGCAATTTGTATACGACATGTGTCTGCAACTAGTGCTGTATTATAGCAACTATATTTGAAAACATCACATGACATTAGGAGCTACATTTGAGATGAATATATACCAAGATTAAAGTTGCAATTGTGATGTTGTATTGTAATGCAATTTAGAGACATTAATTTGTTTGTTATTATGCAAACATTTAATACATTAGTTACTGTAACCACCTGTCAGTATTCTTATTAATGAGCATGTATGACTTATACCCTTCCTATGAAAACAGGTTATTACGTATCTGTCTGTTTCGGTTAATTTTATAGGGCAATAAGAAAGATGAAAGGATTTATGTTGCATGTGCAAGACTCAGCTTGCAACCCATTCTCACACAGATGTAAAGCAAAATATTAAAGGGCCAACCTTACTTAGCAATGGCAGCCCTTAGTTCTGCAGTATGACAAACTAGGCAGGCATTCAACATAGGTTAGACCTGCTGGCAGCACTGCTCCACCCCTCCTCTCCCTTTGCTTTGAGACAAGATCATTTTCCTCTCTTGGATCTACAAACTAACAGCATTTCCTGTAAGATTTGTTACTTCTTCGGCATCGCTATTCTACAGGTAGGTGAATGTGTTTGTTCTTATTTGTGCATAGAGCTGTGCGTTGGAAAGCAGGGAGCTGGGAAGATGATGCTTATTTGGATGTGTGACACTGCAAAATTACAATGAGGATGATGTGCAGCACTGATTTACAGTTCACAGAAGATTTGTATAGAAATTGTACATCTCATAAAATAACATTAAGCTGCCTGTCAGAAGGATGCATTTCTCATTTCTACAGCAATTACTACGTTTATGAGCGAGACAAAATTGTATATGCTGCAGGTTGATATTTTAGATCCTTCAATTTCACATTACACAGGGTTACTGTTTATTTTTAATGTCCTTAATTGACCATTCTCATCTTTTTAAATATTATTTGTATTGAATGAGACCTACCAGCCCCATAGACCACATTCCAAATATTATATATTCAAGAATAATGAAAAAATAGTTTAACCACATTTGCAAAGGGCCCTTTTCTCTTCTTATGAGGCTCACAGACATTATTAATGACATCAGTAGAAGAGACTTTGCAGTTTCTTGGAAAATAGATATTCTACTTGTTAGACTTCATAAATGATGACTTCATCTTTTTCCTAGTACAATATAGTTTCATATTGATTATAAAGGAGATGACATGTAGCAGAGATATCATATATGTATTTCATAAGATCCATGTTTAAGGAAGTCATAGTGGTTTGGCAAATAATCCTTCATTGGTCAGACTATAAGACATTCTCATTATTTCTGAAGCCTCTATTTTGTTATGATATGTAAATGAAGTGCATTGGTTTACTTGGATGCTCAAGTCCTGAATGTGCCATCATTCATTGAACAGAGCATGGTACATCTGGTACTTCCATCTCTTTAAGAACATGACACATTTTGTTGTGATCCACAAAATCAAAGGCTTTAGAATAGTCTATGAAGTGGAAGTAAATGTTTTTTCTGGAACTCTCTTGCTTTCTCTATTATCCAGCGGACATTGGCAATTGGATCTCTTGTGCCTCTTCTTCTGTGGAACCGGCTTGCACATCTGAAAGTTTCTGGTCCATATATTGTTGGAGTCGAGCTTGTAGGATCTTAAGCATTACCTTGCTGGCTTGTGAAATTAGTGTAAGGTAGAGATCCAGAAGGTGTTATAAAGTTTACTTTGATAAAAGAGCAGCCCAGGTTCATTGTGAAGACCTTTTGATATTGAGTTGTAGTTCCCCCCTTAACAAATCCAGGGACATTATTACTGCACCACAATTTCAGCCTATTGAATAAAAATGTAATTGCAATGTCGGAGTTATTTTTGGCACATTCTAGATAACCAGTCAATAAGCAACAAACTATGAGTAGTCTGGTGTCAGCAGGACGAACAAATAAAAACAGATTAGCTGGCAGATAAGAACCAGTAGGCCTATCTGGTCTGTTCACTCTTATCTACCTAAAAAAAATTGCGTAATAAATCTTTATGATATGTATGCCTATTCCAGGCTTGCTTAATTTTTTTTATAGATCACGATACTATTACATACGACTTTCGCTTTAAGGCAATTACATTTATTAACTACCTTTTCTTACAACAGTAATTCTGTACATTGGCCTCAATCTTAAATTCTTCGGTTTCAAATTGTGGCCTGTTTTTCTGCTATTCCTCTTTAGTTGGAGCAAATTAATTCTCCCACTTTCTGATAATAGGGGCAGAAGTAATCACTGGTAGGCGGTAGGATATAGTGCTGGATCTACCTTTTTGGAGCCCCTAGACAGTGAAGGAACCCCCGCAAGTGCGTTCTGAAGGTATGCTAGCACCCATTTTTCCCTTTTCTATGCACGTATATCACTTTCTTGTTGTTTGCGTAAATCACAGACATTTCCCTATAACAGTCATTTTAACAACATAACTACTCATGCACATTCTGAGCTATTACTTGTTTATTAAATGCACTTGATGGTGGGCCATGTTATTTATATTTTTCTATGAGACGGCAGCGGGCATATGTTACACAAATACATATCATGATGACTTATATCGCAAATAAAAACTGAGTAATTATGAGAGTTAAAGGGTCACTGCACAATGAAAACAGAAGTTGTTTGAAAAACTAAGAGCATAATTAATGAGGAAAAAGTCATACAGCTCGTTTGTAATTAGAAAAAAACGAAATGTTGATGCCTCTGCTGGGCTCTGGCAAAATCCATGATATACAGTGTGTATATATATATATATATATATATATATATATATATATATATATATATATATATATATATATATATAATAAAATCTGTCACCCTCCCAGTTTAACATTTCACAAGCCGCCACTGGGTCCCCTACATGTAAATGTAATCATATTCAAAATAAGGATATGGATAACTTTTTCTCATACAATCTAAACATTTTAGACCAGGGCCTCTTAATATTATATCAGCATTCACTAAAGGCCCAATATTTGTATTATTGTAATACAAATATATATAGGATTGACAGAGTGATGGTGCATTATGTGGCCTCATTTGCATGTCCCACCCAGTTTTCCCAGACTGCAGTGCATATACTGTATTTCTGAGAAATTTCAGCAGGAAATACGTTTTTATCAACTTATTTTTAGACATTCAAATAGAATCGCTAATGTACTATTCCTTATTTGTACTACTGTACTTTGTACAGTGGAGGGCTTCTATCACTCTTAGCCCACCATATGTGAAATAATTGCTGTATAGAACTACTCTTTACAACAATCAACACACAAACCAGGCACTCACACCATACTGAGGATCGGCAGTAACCGTGAAACAGTACTGTATGTGGTTAAGTGACCTGGTTTGTGAAAAATCCATCCGTTGCTATGTCTAAAACGGTGAAACACAGTAAGCATATGCTTAAAAGGAACCATGTTTAAAATGGTTGAATGATTGACAGAGTGATGGTGCATTATGTGGCCTCATTTACATGTCCAGTCCAGTTTTCCCAGACTGCAATGCATATACTGTATTTCTGAGAAATTTGAGCAGGAAATTAGTTTTTATCAACTTATTTTTAGACATTCAAATAGAATCACTAGTGTACTACTCCTTATTTGTACTACTACTGTGTATATATATATATATATATATATATATATATATATATATATATATATATATAATAAGCTAGGGTCCCCTAAATTTAAATAAGTATACACATACACAAAGGATTTGGAGAGAAGCTCTTTGATATATATTATATATTATAACTATTATATATTATAACTATTTAGTTTAGCTTTAAAACATTCCAAGAATATCAAGAGTAGAATTCCTCTATTTAAAACCATTATATGATTTTGTTGTGTACCATATTTGATGTGTATGAAATATATGCACATTTTTAAATATGGAAGGCCTTGGAGATGTTGGAAACCTAAAACAAAATGTTGAAAGGTCAATGGAAATAGCCTGAATGACAAACTATTGTGTTACTTTAGGTAAGTGAGTTACATATCCTTTTAACCCCTGAGCCTTCCATACTTTTGGGATGAAGCATTCTTCTTTTTTTTTTAGCAATTCTTGAATGCTTTCCACACTAAATGAGGGTGAAACTCATAAAATAAAAGAATGCAGGGCTGTATTTACATATGGGCTAAATGGGCTGCAGCCCATGGCACCACCATTTTAGGGAAGTCCTCTCCCACCCCATGTCCCTTAGGCCCCCCTGGAGCCTCACCAGGACCCCCTCTCTTACCCTGATTGGCGGGAGTAAATCTCTGTGTGTCTTCTGCGCCTCTCTTACCGGTGTGTTTATCTGCAAAGGCATGGAGTCTTGAATGATGTCACATGACTCTGAGAGGCGGTCCTGGTGAGGGTGAGGGAGTTCAGGGGAGCCTAGGAGAATGGGCTCGGTGCCTTGGGGACATGGGGAGGAAGAGCGCTTCCCATAAAAATAACGATAATAGCTGAGTTTTAAAAAAAAATCAATTAGGTTGCACCAATTTTTATTTATATATATATATATATATATATATATATATATATATATATATATACTGTATATAAACATTAATTTAAATTATGTGTGTATATACAGTGCCTTGCAAAAGTATTCATCCCCCTTGACTTTATTTACCTATTTTGTTACATTACAGCCTTAAGTTCAATGTTTTGTTAATCTGAATTTTATGTGATGGATCAGACTACAAAAGTCTAAATTCGTGAAGTGAAATGAGAAAAATATATACATAAAACTATTTTTTAGAAATAGAAAACAGAAAATTGGCATGTGCTTATGTCTTCAAGCCCATAAAAAGCTCTGGTGCAACCAATTACCTTCAGAAGTCTCATGATTAGTGAAATGATGTCCACCTGTGTGCAATCTAAGTGTCACATGATCTGTCATTACATATACACACCTTTTTTTTAAAGGCCCCAGAGGCTGCAACACCTAAGCAAGAGGCACCACTAACCAAACACTGCCATGAAGACCAAGAAACTCTCCAAACACATAAGGGACAATGTTGTCGAGAAGTACAAGTCAGGGTTAGATTATAAAAAAATATCCAAATCTTGGATGATGCCCCGGAGCACCATCAAATCTGTCACAACTAAATGGAAAGAACATGGCACAGCAGCAAACCTGCCAAGAGACGGCCGCCCACCAAAACTTACGGACCGAGCAAGGAGGGCATTAATCAGAGAGGCATCACAGAGACCTAAGGTAACCCTGGAGGAGCTGCAGAGCTCCACAGCAGAGACTGGAGTATCTGTACATAGGACGACAATAAGCCGTACGATCCATCGAGTTGGGTATTATGGCAGAGTTGCCAGAACAAAGCCATTACTTTCATTAAAAAACAAAATGGCACGTTTTGTGTTTGCGAAAAGGCATGTGGGAGACCATTAAAATGTATGGAGGAAGGTGCCCTGGTCTGATAAGACTAAAATGTTACTTTTCATCCATCAAAGAAAACACTATGTCTGGCGCAAACCCAACACATCACATCACCCAAAGAACACCATCCCCACAGTGAAACATGGTGGTGGCAGCATCAGGCTGTGGGGATGTTTTTCAGCAGCCAGGACTGGGAAACTGGTAGGAGTTGAGGAAAAGATGGATGGTGCTAAATACAGGGATATTCTTTAGAAAAACCTGTACAGCTCTGTGAGTGAGTTGAGCCTAGGAGGGAGTTTCACCTTCCAGCAGGACAATGATCCCAAACACACTGCTAAAGCAACACTTGAGTGCTTTAAGGGGAAACATGTAAATGTGTTGGAATGGACTAGTCAAAGCCCGGACCTCACTCCAATAGAAAATCTTTGGTCAGACATAAAGATTGCTGTTCACAGGCGCAAACCATCCAACTTGAAGGAGCTGGAGCAGTTTTGCAAGGAGGAATGGGCAAAAATCCCAGTGGTAAGATGTGGCAAGCTCATAGAGACTTATCCAAAGTGACTTGGAGCTGTGATTGCCGCAAAAGGTGGCTCTACAAAGTATTAACTTTAGGGGGGTGAATAGTTATGCGCATTGACTTTTACTGTTCTTTTCTCCTATTTATTGTTTGCTTCACAATAAAAAAAAAATCTTTAAAGTTGTGGGCATGTTCTGTAAATTAAATGAAGCAAATCCTCAAACAATCCATGTTAATTCCAGGTTGTGAGGCAACAAAACACGAAAAATGCCAAGGTGGTTAACACTTTTGCAAGGCACTGTATATATATATATATATATATATATATATATATATATATATATATATATATGTGTGTGATATGCATTTCATTTACAGAGGAAGCTGATTTAATGTCCGAAATAATTCACTTTTGATTATTATTTTTATTATTATATTATTATTATTATTATTATTATTATAATTAATCCTTCCATTTCCACAGGGCGGCTAATCAATATAGCCCAGGGAATCAAAACTCTTATATCCGCCCCTGAAAGAATGAACACAGGGCCTCATTAAATTCCAGCCTCGTAAATAAGAGGCTTCTACTTAAGCCCTACGTACTGCAAAGTTTCTCTAACTTACAATGCTATTAAATTACCCCTGCTGCGAGCAACGTATGAGCTACGCAGCAGGCCCGTACGTATCTACACTGCGTAAATGTACATGAGGAGTGACAGCCTGCGAGATGATATCGCAGGCTCCCACTCCTCATCAAGTGCTGCGGGGGTCCTAAAAGGGACCTCCGCGGCAGTCCCCCACATAAGCCCTGCCGTGGGGGGTACTCCAAACCCCCCCCCTAGGCACCTAAAATGAACCCCCCCTCAATGCGGGGGTCCCTGTCGGGACCCCCGAAGTGTCCTCACATGAACACCTTGCTGCAGGGGTCCATAGGAACCCCCGCAGCCCCCACACATTAACCCCTTGCAGCGGGGGTCCCCGATCTGCATAGATCAGGCCCTCCGCTGCATTTAAAACTTTTAAATTCCCCGCCGCGGCTCCTTAAAGGGACCGCGGCACACTATTACCCAATCCCGGCCGCGGCACTTAAAATTAACCCCCCTCTATGCTGGGGGTCCCCATCGGGACCCCCGAAGTGTCCCCATATAAAACCCCTGCTGCGGGGGGCCCCGATCGGCACCGATCGTGACCCTGCTGCAATTCAATTTTAAATTTCCCGCCTCGCGGGTCCTCAAAGGACCGTAAAGGTCCTGAAAGGACTCGCACTAAAAATATTAACCCCAGGCAACTATAATTACCCCATTAACTCATGATGGTCAATCCAGACCACCATAAGGCCTAAATTAACCCATTAACTCATGGTGGTCAATACAGACCACCATAAGGCTCTAATTAACCCATTAACTCATGGTGGTCAATACAGACCACCATAAGGCTCTAATTAACCCATTAACTCATGGTGGTCAATACAGACCACCATAAGGCCTAAATTAACCCATTAACTCATGGTGGTCAATACAGACCACCATAAGGCTCTAATTAACCCATTAACTCATGGTGGTCAATACAGACCACCATAAGGCCTAAATTAACCCATTAACTCATGGTGGTCAATACAGACCACCATAAGGCTCTAATTAACCCATTAACTCATGATGGTCAATACAGACCACCATAAGGCTCTATTTAACCCCATCAGTCCCATAAGGGTATATTATTACCATTATGGGCCTGTTACAACCCAACATTAACCACATAAGTGCCATGATGGTCCTCAAGGACCATCATGACACTAACTACAAACACTACACTATAACCCCCAATAAACCATTTAATCTAAACTAACCCCCCTCTACACTAATCTATTAACACTTACACTACCTACCTACACTACCTACCCCCTAATAAACCTCCCCAACACTCTAATTACAAAAAACAATAAACCTACAGCACAGAAAACAAAAAACCTACAGTACAGAAAAAATAAAAATTACAACCCCACCCCCCACTACAGAAAACAAAAAAATACATTACAACCCCACCCCCACTACAGAAAATAAAAAAATTACACACCTGAAAAGGAAAGACAGATAAACACAATACAATACATACATATAATACATTACATACATTACATACAATACATGACATTACATACATTAAATATAATATATTAAATATAATATATTACATATAATACATTACATACATTACATACAATACATGACATTACATACATTAAATATAATATATTAAATATAATATATTACATATAATATATTACATATAATACATTACATACATTACATACAATACATGACATTACATACATTACATATAATGTATTACATATAATATATTACATATAATATATTACATATAATATATTACATATAGTCCTAATCAAATACCCCCTATCTATCTAACATACAATCTATTTAATTTAAAATAAATCCTAACTATATCAAATACATCCCCCTATCTATCTAATATACAAAAAATCCTAACTACATACACAGACCCTAATTCTAAGCTAAAATCAATAAATTAAGACCACTTACCTTTAAGATGTTGCTTCAGATCACTAACCTATGGGTCAAACAAAAAATAAAAATTAGTACAAAACATTAACATCAAATAAATAAACATTCTATACATTCTAAATATTCAACTCACCTTTACAGCATGTCCAGTCACTGTTTAGCTCTTCCGGCGCGGCCCTGTTAAAAAAAAAAACACAATACATGAATACATGAATACAATATATAAACAATAAATAAAATACACAAATAAACATCTAAATATACATTTAACTTACCTCCCCGCGATGTCCCCGGCCTTCTCTCCTTCAGCCCCGGCTGGGCCGCGGAACCATCCGCGCTCTAAAAAAAAAAAAAAAAACTAACGGAGGTCTGCACTGGCAGACCTCCCCAACGCTACTGAACCTCCCGGAGTCGTTTCCGGGAGGAAATTGGCATTGTCGGCTTGTGATTGGCTGAAAAAGCTGTCAGCCAATCAAAAGTCGTCAATGTAGGAGCCAATCAGGATGCGCAGATGTCTTCTACCAATCACTCCGTGGGGGTGTATCCCATAGTGATTGGCTGAAGGCATCTGAGCGTTGTGATTGGTTCCCAGAAAGATAGACAAGTGTTTAAGCCAATCAGGGTGGGATATTGGGGTGTATCCCATCCTGATTGGCTCACACATTGACGACTTTTGATTGGCTGAAATTGATAGACAGCTTTTTCAGCCAATCACAAGCCGCCAATGCCAATTTCCTCCCGGAAACGACTCCGGGAGGTTCAGTAGCGTCGGGGAGGTCTGCCAGTGCAGACCTCCGTTAGTTTTTTTTCTTTTTTTTTTTTAGAGCGCGAATGGTTCCGCGGCCCAGCCGGGGCTGAAGGAGAGAAGGCCGGGGACATCGCGGGTAGGTAAGTGAAATGTATATTTAGATGTTTATTTGTGTATTTTATTTATTGTTTATATATTGTATTCATGTATTCATGTATTGTGTTTTTTTTTTAACAGGGCCGCGCCGGAAGAGCTAAACAGTGACTGGACATGCTGTAAAGGTGAGTTGAATATTTAGAATGTATAGAATGTTTATTTATTTGATGTTAATGTTTTGTACTAATTTTTATTTTTTGTTTGACCCATAGGTTAGTGATCTGAAGCAACATCTTAAAGGTAAGTGGTCTTAATTTATTGATTTTAGCTTAGAATTAGGGTCTGTGTATGTAGTTAGGACTGTAATTATTTTATTTTACTTTAGAATAATGGTCTGTGTATGTAGTTAGGATTTTTTGTATATTAGATAGATAGGGGGATGTATTTGATATAGTTAGGATTTATTTTAAATTAAATAGATTGTATGTTAGATAGATAGGGGGTATTTGATTAGGACTATATGTAATATATTATATGTAATATATTATATGTAATATATTATATTTAATATATTATATGTAATGTATGTAATGTCATGTATTGTATGTAATGTATGTAATGTATTATATGTAATATATTATATGTAATATATTATATTTAATATATTATATGTAATGTCAGGTATTGTATGTAATGTATGTAATGTATTATATGTATGTATTGTATTGTGTTTATCTGTCTTTCCTTTTCAGGTGTGTAATTTTTTTATTTTCTGTAGTGGGGGGTGGGGTTGTAATGTATTTTTTTGTTTTCTGTAGTGGGGGGTGGGGTTGTAATTGTTTTTTGTTTTCTGTACTGTAGGTTTTTTTGTTTTTTTGTACTGTAGGTTTTTTGTTTTCTGTGCTGTAGGTTTTTTATTTTTTGTAATTAGAGTAGTGGGAAGGTTTATTAGGGGGTAGGTAGTGTAGGTAGGTAGTGTAAGTGTTAATAGATTAGTGTAGAGGGGGGTTAGTTTAGATTAAATGGTTTATTGGGGGTTATAGTGTAGTGTTTGTAGTTAGTGTCATGATGGTCCTTGAGGACCATCATGGCACTTATGTGGTTAATGTTGGGTTGTAACAGGCCCATAATGCTAATAATATACCCTTATGGGACTGATGGGGTTAAATAGAGCCTTATGGTGGTCTGGATTGACCATCATGAGTTAATGGGTTAATTTAGGCCTTATGGTGGTCTGTATAGACCACCATGAGTTAATGGGTTAATTAGAGCCTTATGGTGGTCTGGATTGACCATCATGAGTTAATGGGATAATTTAGGCCTTATGGTGGTCTGTATTGACCACCATGAGTTAATGGGTTAAATAGAGCCTTATGGTGGTCTGTATTGACCATCATGAGTTAATGGGTTAATTAGAGCCTTATGGTGGTCTGGATTGACCACCATGAGTTAATGGGTTAATTAGAGCCTTATGGTGGTCTGGATTGACCACCATGAGTTAATGGGGTAATTATAGTTGCCTGGGGTTAATATTTTTAGTGCGAGTCCTTTCAGGACCTTTACGGTCCTTTGAGGACCCGCGAGGCGGGAAATTTAAAATTGAATTGCAGCAGGGTCACGATCGGTGCCGATCGGGGCCCCCCGCTGCAGGGGGTTTATGTGGGGACACTTCGGGGGTCCCGATGGGGACCCCCAGCATAGAGGGGGGATAATTTTAAGTGCCGCGGCCGGGATTGGGTAATAGTGTGCCGCGGTCCCTTTAAGGAGCCGCGGCAGGGAATTTAAAAGTTTTAAATGCAGCGGGGGGCCTGATCTATGCAGATCGGGGACCCCCGCTGCAAGGGGTTAATGTGGGGGTGCTGCAGGGGTCCCGATAGAGACCCCTGCAGCATGGGGATGTGTATAGGGTGCAGGGGGGAGCCTCACACAGCTGTCTCGGGCTGTTCCGAGGCAGCACGTAGAGGCTTTCGGATCCCTTGCGTGGACTTTTTGTCCACGTAGGGATTCTTACGATATGCGAGACTCGTGCATAGATTTAAGGCTACGTAGCTCTCTCGGAGCCTATTCTCGGCCATTTTCTCGCAGTCATATCGTAAAGCAGGCTGCGAGAGATTCGGTTCTCGCAAACAGCAGGAAAACTGCCTTTTGCGAGCACCGAGAGAACTACGAGGGAGAATTTAATAGGGCCCACAGTTTTCTAGCTTAATGCACAACATAGCATTACAAATGACATGGATGATTTTCAGCAGTATATCTTACAACTGCAGACAATCTTGAAAAACAAATTTCAAATATTTCTGCAGTGTCTAGAAATAAATAAAGTGCAATATAAAAATGCAGATATTGTACATGTAAAATGTGATTCTGTGTATTAGTAATATACTTACAAGAACATGAACAACTGGTTCCTGTTGTGTCAAGCAGTGAAAGCATACTGCACATATCAGTAATCACAATATATTCCCCTGAGCACTATGGATCCTAGCTTTATTATGCTTCTAGCTTCAATTAGCAAGGCACTATTGCATTCTTTGTAATACTTTGTATTTGGAAATGAGGATGCACTAATGAAAGATATCAATAGTAAATGATTTTGATTGCATCCTACATATTGAATGTTCTCAGAATAAGTCAACCTGGCATGAAGTAGGAAAAATAATAATGTCTGAATTAAAAGTCTGTTTTCCAGAAAAAACAAATATTATACTGGTACTGCTATGGGTCACAATATTTATTTTATAATTGCTATTAATAATGTTGGTGCATATGTAAAAAAACATAATGTACATTATGTAGACATGCATATATATTTATTTATTTATCAAATATACTCTGGATAGTGAAATAGGTGCAAAGCTAAGAATGCTAAGTACATACAGTATATGTTTTATCTTTTCTTTGTGAGATTTGCTTCCTGAATGTGATAGAATGGTTAGGTTTTATAAATTTGGCCTGTGCACTAAGCACTATGCATATGCACTGCTGTCTTACAAGTCTAGGCATATACTCATAATACTTTAATAAATATGGTTTAAAGGAGTTATGCACACTGCAGTTGCATAATATTTTGAACAATATAAATTTAAAAAAAAAACAAGAAATAGATTTGTTGCTAAAAAGTAAAAAAAAAGTGGATCCTCATTGGCCATACAAATTATGTTTGATGCACCATTACTGACATTTTAAGCGACAGTATTCAACAGTATATTTTAAAGACATTATATGGATGAAATACTGTCCCAGCTTATACACAATTTGACAATAGTGGGTGTCATTTTTTTTCTAATAGGTTTACTGTAGTCCCTTCTTATACCCAAGCACAATGAGGAGAGTTAACCTAACCGTGTTGTGTGACCAGGGTTCCACAAGAAAAGTAACACAAACAGTTTCTCACTTTAGGGGTTAGACTCTGGTGACCCATAGTGTAGGGTTCCACACACAATATTGTTGGATCCTGGGGTTCTGTTAGTACTTTTGGAACCCCATTGAATTAGGCTTTATACATGGTCAGAAAATAATAAGAATTCTTAGAGTAGCAGTAACGTACAGAATATAATGGGCCTCCTACCTTACTGGCAAACTATAGGTCAGTTGTTTAATAAAGTAAGCTGGCATGGACTGCTGTCAATACCACATCAGTTGCAGACCCAAGAGTAAATACAATATTTTGATTAAAAGGACATGGAACACTATTTTTTTTCTATTATACATTTAAGAGAGTATGTGTTAAACATTACAAATGGTATCAAAAAAGTAACTCATGTTTGTGTAAACTTTCTTTAAACCAACTGGAAACGTACTGCACGTTTGTTCACAGAGAGTTCTTGTGTTTGTAGATCTTATAGGCAGACTAGTACAACTATATTCCTTCCCATTGACTAACAGAGACAACTCCAAAGCACAATTATACATTCAAAACAGTTTATTCTGCTCCAGGAAACATACCAAGGAATATTAGCAGATACAGCAAAAATGCTTCTCATGGTCTTTGTGTGTGATATTTAAGTACTTAATAACTCAACGTTGTTCACATTTGTAAAAAAAAAAAGTATTATTAATGTATTGACCTGTTTGTACCTTCCAATATCAAATGTGTCTCGGCACAGGATGAGAGGACAATGCTCCTCTGTTAGAAATGATATTTTTGCCCACTCATTTGGCCTGCCAGGTAAATGCTCTCAGCATCTCCATATACTAAAGACTGACTGTGAAGGGAGTGGAAGAGAAAGATGAGTTTTTAATCACAAAGAAGCAAAGTCTATAAAAGGTGTCAGATTTCCTTTAAGTGAGATATTTTTTAATACCACTGAACAA
This sequence comes from Discoglossus pictus, assembly GCA_027410445.1. Classification (NCBI taxonomy): domain Eukaryota; kingdom Metazoa; phylum Chordata; class Amphibia; order Anura; family Alytidae; genus Discoglossus; species Discoglossus pictus. The sequence goes on along the minus strand of CM050167.1, from coordinate 254,062,920 downwards.
GTGGAACACAACAAGGGTTTATGTTCCCATCCATCTGACTCATAGTTTTATTGGAACAAGGAGCATATGGGAACTGAGAGTAAAATTTATTTTTGTTTGGAGTGACATCATTCTTAAGACCTGCCAAGAGAGTTAATTAATTGTTTCTATAAAACCTATAATCATTGTGTAATGAACTAGGGAAGAAACAGCACGTGACTTTAAAATAAAAAGGCTTTAAAATTTACAATAAGAATAAAGGATAATAGAAAATAATGTATTTGTTTGTAATATTTAATACAAAGGAAGATGCTCTTATAATGCATTGCACACAAACATCTGAATGACACAGCTGCAGATACATGTTACAGGATGATGTCTTTGGGCCTCATTCAATTGCAATTTGGCCAATTAAAAAGGAGCACATAGCATATTTTTTTACAGAAGTTTTTAGTTAGTGAAGTCCTTGCTTTTGGATAGAAGTTCACTAACTAAAAACTTCTGTAAAAAAATATGCTCTGTGCTTATATAGAGTCCAATTCAACTGGCCAAATCGTAATTGAATGAGGCCCTGTGTGTGGTCCTTGAGCATGGAAAATGTGCAAGTGTGATTAGGAAAATACCACAATAATCAGACCCTGATGAAGAGATGAGGTCACTAAAGCAATGAACATGAAAATGAGGGAAGTTAGGAGGGACAGTGGCTGACAGATGTGCATGGTGTGCTGCGGTCTATAGAGTCAAAGAGAGTCAGACACAACAGAACAAATGAACAACAAAATGAGCCATACTTATCCATTATTGAGACCTACAGTATGCTCTGAGCGCTTCCTACTTTCTCTACAAGATGTTGATTAAAAAAGGGACGTGACTCTAAAAAGAATAAGGGCTTTTGTAGGAAGCTACATGAGAATCTGTGCTAAGATTACTTATATGTTACACCAAGAAAAGCAGTTGTGTAAGTTTCCACACCAAAGAGTCAGAAGCACCACATCATGCAAATATTTACTTCTCTACTTACATACTAAAGGAGGAATTACCTAGTTAAAGGACCACTGTAGTCACATATTTAAGTTATGATCTTTTGAAGAACTAGACATGATAAATTAAAAATGTTTTAGAAAGCAATACGTAAATGCATCCTTATGTTTGTTTACATTCTCTTTGTTAGCACAGTTGGACATCTGGGATGGACCCTTTGAGGTGAATAATGGTGGCAATTTACTAAGACGAATATCTATTGCAGCACATCATGGCTCAGCACATCTAAAGGCTTCAAATATTTGCAAAAGATAAATTATTAAAATGAGCCCTACTAAGTGATGCAATGTAGTTGTAGGTTACTACCTACAAACCTGGCTACATTCCCCTACTCTAGGCCATACTGAGCATGCACTGCAATCCTGATAGTAATCTGGATCACGACCCAATGTAAAACATAGAACAATACTTGCAAAATAAATAATAAATGCAATTGAAATAGTAAACATGAGAAGAAGGGAGGGAGAGAGAAAGGGTGCCTCCTCCTAGTGTAATATAAGATGATACACAAACAGATCCAAAATAGATAAAATCAATCCACTCAAGTTTTACAGCCTCAAATATATGAGGTATGGAATAGGCCTCCCAAGGAACTCCCTGATACTATATACAGCAACTCCTCGGGCATATGCCTGGTACGGTAGTCTCCTCCAACTCCTTTATAGAGTATTCTTGTAGTGACTGATGGACACACAACAGAGACTGACACTTCATCCACATGGGCAAGAGGGCATGTAGAAAGACAGCAGCTAGCCCAAAATTCTTAAAAAATTATGGTGTAGATATACACACACTGCTCAAGTAACTCCAAAATATTTGGAAATGAAATGTATTCAGGAATAAAATATCCCTATATGGATACCAGCATATAAACAGCAGTACCAAAAAAATATAAGGGTCCACTACAGAATTAAAAGAATGTCTTGGTATGTAGTTTCCACTTTACATATAGTATCAAACGCGTTTCTCCCTTTAACAGGGCTTCCTCTGTGATATATGTAAAAAGATATAACATAAAAACATAAAAACATAAACATTAAACTGTGTGAATTCTCATACGTAACTCACAGTAAACATAAATGCTGATGTCTTCTTAAACTAGGAGGAAGGAATCACAAGTGTATCAGAAAATGAATAATAATAACATGGGGAATCACTGGCATCCCATCGGGTCCCCCCACCCTCTGTATGAGGTGGCCCCAAAAGCACTTATTTGTATGTATGCTTTGGGTTTTATCCCATAATGTGGATTCAGGATGTAATGCTAAATAGCAGTATCATAACCTGTTTAGATGCAAATTTTCCTTTTTAAACTTGGCAATTAGGATTTTAAAGCTGATTAGACCTTTTGGGCAATATTTAATGTCAGAAAAAGGATTTTCTAAATTCCATGATAACCTGGAATGCTTGTTCTTAGGACATCATGGCCCATTACAACACATTGCAAGATGCAAGTAAATTCAGGAGAGAATCACCTTGAAACATCCATCAAACAGTTCAGATTTCAATAAAAAGTTATTTTTATAATACAAAATAAATACAAGACATATGGATAGACAGCAGGAGGCGGGTGGGGGTAGTTGACCTGGTATGGGCTTTAGGCCTGAAGAAAAGAATGTTTTAAACCAGGGGTTGACACATTTTTTTTTTAAACTTTTGATCCAGCCAGGTTAATTAGAAGTCAGACAAACATATTATTTTAGGAGCCAGAGAATTGATTATGTATATAGATATATAAGTATAATAACTAAAATGTTATAAGCCAGCAGTAACATTTTCAGAGCCATGGGGTAGTGAAAACAATTGATTGTATGTCTTCACAAGGTTTTATATTTTATAACAGGGCAGATTTGGGGAGATTAGAACACCTATTTCTGCTGCTTTTATTTGACACTTTAAAGGGACATGGGAAGCTTCTTGCTTTCACTAGGAATAAAGTTTACCTATGTATCTCTTATTTTTGTGTACTTTATTTTATTAAGAAGTGCTTAAAAGATCTGTTATTTCTGCCTAAAATCTTACCAATATGAAGACAGTGTACATTTAAGTACAGGGTTTGCACTTTCTAATAGCAACCAATCAATGTCAACATTCTGCAACATGCTACTTCAGACAGGTCACTAATTAGAAAAACTGCACTTAATAGTCTGTGTATTCATGAGCTGCTGATATACAGAGGGCAAACCCAAGCAGATACAAATTAATGCTTTCAGGCAGAAAAAAATGATTTTTCTTAGTACATAAAAGTAAACAGATACATTGTTATTTAGTTGTTCAGTTATGTCTGACTCTCCGTGACCTTATGGATGGCAGCACATCTATTGTTATGTCTCTGGTTGTGCTTATTCATAAGGTTTACTTGGCAAAGATATTGAAGTGGGTTGTCAGTTCCTTCTCCAGTGGATCGTGATTTGCCTTAACTCAATGCTATGAACTGCCCATCTTGGGTGACCATCCATGGTTTAGCTCACAGCTTCATTGAAGTACACAAGCCCCTTCATAATGACAATGTAGCAATCCAGAATGGGGAATAGATACATAGCTATATTATATTCCCAGTGAAATCCAGAAAACTTCCATGCCCCTTTAATGTAAGTTTTATCAGTGTCATGTCTAGAAAAAATAAATAAAAAAATGGCTATGACTAAAAGATATTCTTTAAAATGCATGGGTAATAATTTGAGAGCTCTATGTCCTCATATGGGAAAGTTGATAGAATAAAGCTTATTTTATCTTCCTTTCCATCATAATGTTTTGAATGAACTTTATGCAGCCTCAATTTTGCCAACTATGAGCTAATATGTCAGTATCATTTGATAATTTTGCTTAGATTTGACTAAATTAATATTTAATGTCACTTATTTATATTTAAAAAAAATGCAATGTAAAGTATTAAAATTGTCACACAGATATACAGTATTCTACCAGTAGTAGAGAAAGACGTATCGTACATGTAGCTAAAAATCCTGGACTGAGCTGCAAGGGTCAATTGACCCTTTAAGAATGTGTGAAAAAACATAAATGTTAAATGGATCTGAATTTTTGGGGGGTTTTGATAATGTGTCATTTTTTGAAAAGCACACAGCTGATAGAATTCATTGAAAGGGAAGCATAAATATAATGGCTGTCCATGTTCAGCTTCTTGCAGTTTACGAATGTAATGTTTGCTACATCTAAGGACTTCTCGAGACGATGTAAGGGCTGCCATTGTTGAATGTTCTGTTTTATAATAAAGGATTACTGCTATGTGTACCTATAATGCTGCCAAGGCCAAGGGAAAGCATTTTCTAGCCAGGGAAGATTTAATCTAACAACCAGTGCCAAATTCATTATTTAATGAATGTGTTTCCATAGTAATTTAATCTGCTTACTGTATTTCATTTAAATGTTGAGCTATTATGAGAACATGTTTTTAAGTAATTTAAAGTGACTTTAAAGTTACTAAAATGCCTATAGTCATTTAATGGGACTCATATTGTCAGACTACCCGATAAAATGGCTAAAATGCAACCTGGAGTTCATCAACACTGATTTACATAGTTCATAACAGAATGTTAAAAACCAAGTGAAAACATTTTTTTTAATATTTAATTGATGCATATTGTACTGTTTTATAAGTTTTTCTATCATACAGTTAAATGTTGTACTGAGCTCCCTTCACTTGGCAGGGTCTGCAAGGACAAAAAATGAAAAGCACCATGCAAATGGTAATACATTTTCCTTGCTGCAACCAAAGATGGCAGCTTATTACTATGGGTTCTTTAGACATTCTCATTTCAAAAGGGAAGATGTGAAATGTATTATTGCAGTGAATGCTGTATATAAGCTTTTAGGTGGAACTTGTAAGTGAATTTCCAGATAATCTCAATAAATCTTGGAAGCCATCAAATCATGTAAACTTATCAATTCAATGTAAAATAAGAGTTTGAGTGCTATAAAATGACAGATTTTTTTTTAAATGTGAGTATGCACTATACGCACGGACCCTTTTTTGCTTTTTCTGTAAGTTAATTTTCCTGTTGTAACTTTCTTGTTCTAAGTGGTTACCCCTTAGTAGCCAGGCTATAATTTTTTTTTTAAGCCAGGAACCATTTTTTTTTAAATGGCGCCCCTAGAAGGGAAGCGCCCCTAGGCCACTGCCTAGTTAGCCTAATGGGTAATCTGGCCATGAGTATAATGTATTTAAGACAGAGTTGAGGAATATTTTTCAATTGAGGATCACTTACCACTGAAGAACATAATCATACATCATAGTTTTCTTGATGCACTTATCACATGTTTTTATAACAGGAATGTCAATAGGTTTAGGCCTTTATCACATTGCATCTGCTATATTTTTACATGTGGAATTCATGCAAAAAAATAGCCTAGCTATTTCATGCTTCTTGTAAAAGCATTAAAGTGAAACCCTTTGTGAGTGCTTGTTAGCTCAAGCTTTCTCCTTGCTCCACGTGTGCTATTATATGGCCACTGCTAATAATCTTATGTGTTCTTGTTTAGAGCCGTGGAAGCTCGCTGAGACCTAAAAAGGAGCACCTAAATACTTGAAAACAAAAAATTACAGAGTGAACATTAAAAACCTAATACAACAAAATAATGAAGAAACATATAACATGACCGTAAAAATAAAAAATGCCCTAAAGCACAAGAAAGGTTTTGAAATGGTCTATTCAGCCTGCTATATAAATAAATGTCAATAAACAAGTAACTAACTCGTAAAATAAAAATAAATTTTTGCACCATTAAACACTGTCACACAACTAATTGCTGAGTCAAACATTCCCAATACATAGCACCAGGGGTTAACACCTAACTACCAGGTCTACAAACACCTTTACAATCCATTCAAGAATAAACCTGTCTAAGCATGCAATGTGTATCTCCTGCCATATAATAACACTTAACAGGTGTATCCAAACAACAATCAACATGTGCAGTCCTAAGAACCTCATCAATGTTTGTGACTATTTTTCCTAATACATTTTCATGTGCAGTAATGGGTGGTGCATTAATTAAAAAGTCTGCTAAAGTCTGCTAATGTATTCAAGTTCATTCAGTTTGAGCCAAGGTGCATTTCTTTTATATCTGGTCAGTACACCAGAATACATTTCACATTATAGAATGGAATTCCTAAAATATAACAGAAATAGTGCAAGGCACCTACATTATGTTCATCTGGTCAGTATACCAGAATGACTCCCACATTGTATGACACAGTCCATAAATGATCAAAACCAAAATTAGAGGGGGCAAGAAAAATAAATTGTATACAACCATGGGATGGATATGTAAAGTTACTGTAGCTAAGGATCGCATGTTAAATTTTATGATAAGCAGTGTTACTTCTTGTTCATCTCTGAGCAGCGTTACTAATGCTGTATTATCTGTCAAACCATAAAGTAATTTAATGCAGATCATCAAAATAACTTTAATTGGATACACATGATCCATAAACAACGCCGATAAGTGATTAAAAAGTGCTTTGCAAACTCTCTAAAATATAAGAGTGTCAGAATAAATATTTTTACATGGGAGTCATATGGACTATATATATATATATATATATATATATATATATATATATATATATAGATAGATAGATAGATAAACCTAGGCTACTCTACTAGCACCAATTGACTGGTATCATACAAGTACTATAGGCCATTGCTAAGCAACTCTCATATATCAGAATATACTGATAGTCCTGTTGTTACAGGATACACTAATAATCATAGAGTTGTTAAATATAAAAAAAAAAAGCACAAAATATCCACATTTAAAAACAAAGAAAGTGGGACACAGGTATTCATTTACTCCAAAAAGAGGTATTCACACAAGATAATGGCTGCTCTATATTGCAAATAAATGCAAAAGAAACATACAAGTAATTAAAGATAATACGTGTGGGAGGGAAATAACATATAGCAGTCTGAAAAATACTTGTGATTCAGTTTCCTTCTCTTCAAACTTTCCTCTTTGTAAAAAATAACATGTGAGCCATTTTCCCTTGGAGTTGAACCTATCCCAATGGTAAGATTAAGTGCCAACGGTCCGTTTCATCCTTCTAGAGGACTTTCTCTAAGGCTATATACACTGGCTTATTATCTGGCTTATAAAGCCCTGCTACTTCCGGGTTAAGCATGGGCGTTATTACGTCATGACGTTTACGTGATAATGTCACAACGTTACGTTTTATCAATTTAATCAACTTTATTCAGCCTTACAAGGCCTACATCATAACACTTGCATTGCAACGTAATCACATTCCTGTGTGCATAGGTTTTGGTGTTTTTTCTCTCAATTAAGTCTATTTGTAACGGAACCCATCACTGTTTTACCCTGTTTTATGATTATTATAGTTAAAATATGATCCTACTATTATACTGCATGTATGTTGGTTTATGCTCTGCAGAATATTGGCCCAGACTAGTGCAGACCTCGGCATGGGAGATAATCCTGTTACAGAGACTCTGCATAAGATAAGGAAGTCTATTGTATAAAGTGTTTTCATTCTCAAATAAGAACAAAGAAGGATGATCTAATCCATGTCTGATTGTATCCAAGTTGCCAGGTAGCCTCAGGGAGGTGTGACTCACCTATTGTCCCTATATGTGTATTGTGTGGCCAACTATGGGGGATATGTGAAATGTCTGTGTGTTATGTGTAAAAGATACTTTTACTAACTTTTGAACCCCTGGTCTGATTCATGCCATTTTTTAATATGTTGTTCCCCTGGGTGAGAGCTATTGAACGGTGCTGACTTAAAGGTGTACCCCCTGTTTTTGGGGTACATCCAGAATGTGGTTAAAATTGTGTCTGTTTTAATTGTGTTACCTGTTATCTGAGGGGAGGAGATGTGGGGGTTGAACCATGTATATAATTGGCTGTTGTGATAATTATGTGGGTGTAGCCCTTCAGAGGGCACCATTGCATAAAAGGAGATCCCCTGTCATTAAACAGTTCACTACTTTTCCCTTCAAAACGTAGCCTCGTCTCGTTCTTGGAGGGGATTGCTATATCATACTGGGGATTGCTATGCGCTGCATACTCCCTGGGAGCTTTAAGCTACGGCGGTTGTGGAGTCTGTGGTAGTGTGGTGTCCGGTGCGGTGCTTGTAGACCTCGACGCAATCTAGGACGCGTCCATCAACGGAGGTACCTGGTCGGGTGCCAGTGGGGTAAAGTGAGGAGGGGGTTTTAGGATGAGGATGGGGGTTTAGGGTGAGGATGGGGGGTTGCGGTTGAGGTTGGGGGGGTTGAGGTTGAGGAAGGGGGTTGAGGGGGTTGAGGTTGAGGATGGGGGGTTGAGGTTGAGGATGGGGCGGTTGAGGTTGAGGAGGGGGGTTTAGGATGAGGAGAGGGGGTTGAGGATGGGGGGATAAGGATGGAGGGGTTGAGCATGAGGATTGGGGGGTTGAGGTTGAGGAGGGAGGTTGACCTTAAGGAAGGGGGTTGAGGGGGGTTTTGAATGAGGAGTGGGTTGAGGATGAGGATGGGGGGGTTGAGGAGGGGGGATTGAGGATGGGAGGGTTGACAATGAGGATAGGGGGTTGAGGATGGGGGGTTGACGTTGAGGATGGGGGGTTGAGGATGGGGGGGTTGAGGTTGAAGAGGGGGGGTTTAGGATGAGGAAGGGGGTTGAGGATGGGGGGTTGAGGATGAGAATGGGGGGTTGAGGTTGAGGAGGGGGGTTGATGTTGAGGAGGGGGGTTGAGGTTGAGGAATGGTGTTGAGGAGGGGGTTTAGAATGAGGAGGGGGGTTGAGGATGGGGAGGTTGAGGATGGGGGGTTGAGGATGGGGGATTGAGGATGGGGGGTTGAGGTTGATGAGGGGGGTTGAGGAGTGGGGTTGAGGGTGAAGGAGGGGGTTGAGGAGGGGGGTTGAGGTTGGGGGTTGAGGAGGGGGTTTAGAATGAGGAGGAGGGTTGAGGATTGGGGGGTTGAGGTTGGGGGGGTTGCGGATGGGCGGTTGAGGATTGGGGGGTTGAGGTTGAGGAGGGAGGTTGACCTTAAGGAAGGGGGTTGAGGGGGGTTTTGAATGAGGAGTGGGTTGAGGATGAGGATGGGGGGGTTGAGGAGGGGGGATTGAGGATGGGAGGGTTGACAATGAGGATAGGGGGTTGAGGATGGGGGGTTGACGTTGAGGATGGGGGGTTGAGGATGGGGGGGTTGAGGTTGAGGAGGGGGGGTTTAGGATGAGGAATGGGGTTGAGGATGGGGGGTTGAGGATGAGAATGGGGGGTTGAGGTTGAGGAGGGGGGTTGATGTTGAGGAGGGGGGTTGAGGTTGAGGAATGGGGTTGAGGAGGGGGTTTAGAATGAGGAGGGGGGTTGAGGATGGGGAGGTTGAGGATGGGGGGTTGAGGATGGGGGATTGAGGATGGGGGGTTGAGGTTGATGAGGGGGGTTGAGGAGTGGGGTTGAGGGTGAAGGAGGGGGTTGAGGAGGGGGGTTGAGGTTGGGGGTTGAGGAGGGGGTTTAGAATGAGGAGGAGGGTTGAGGATTGGGGGGTTGAGGTTGGGGGGGTTGCGGATGGGCGGTTGAGGATGGGGGGGTTGAGGATGGGGTTGAGGATGGGAGGGTTGAGGTTGAGGAGGGGGGTTAAGGAGGGGGGTTGAGGATGAGGAGGGGGGTTGAGAATGAGGAGGGAGGTTGAGGATGAGGAGGGAGGTTGAGGAGGGAGGTTGAGGAGGGAGGTTGAGGATGAGGAGGGAGGTTGAGGATGAGGAGGGGGGTTGAGGATGAGGAGGGGGTTGAGGAGGGGGGTTGAGGAGGGGGGTCTGAGGAGGGGGGCTGAGAAGGGGATTTAGGATGAGGATGGGTGGTTTAGGATGAGGGGTTTAGGATGAGGATTGGGGGTTGAGGATGAGGAGGGGGGTTGAGGAGGGAGGTTGAGGATGAGGAGGGGGGTTGAGGAGGGAGGTTTAGGATGAGGAGGGGGGTTGAGGAGGGAGGTTGAGAATGCGGAGGGGGGTTGAGGAGGGTGATGAGGGAGGCGGGGAAGAGACACAAGGAAGGGAGAGGGGGAAGAGACACAGGGGATGGAGAGGGGAGAAGAGACACAGGGGAGAGAGAGGGGGGACACAAGAAAAGGGCACACACTAGGGGGACACAGAGGGCACAAGAGGGACACAGGGGGCAGCACATTTCCCACCCATGGCTTATACTCAAGTCACTCGTTTTTCCAAGTATTTTGTGGTAAAATAGGTGCCTCGGCTTATACTCCGGTCGGCTTATACTCGAGTATATACAGTATATTCATTTCAAAATAATTAATATTCATGTTCAATAAGGATAATAGCTCTCACTGAGTGGAAACAGTACCTTTTACTTTATCCAGATATTTCAAAGGTAGTTAACCTGTTTCAGAGCAATTTGTAAATGTTACTAACGAGAGATACTCCTAAACCCAAAGGGAAAATAACTCTCGCCTGTGTCCAAATTCTCCTAAGTAACTAACTATTCTTAGTGCAAATAAATAATTGGTAATGTGTTCATAAGTGCATAAATCATGTGTTGTAATGTATATCTTGTTAAACTAAATTGATTATTTACATAATTTGTGACCTGTGTTTATATGTGTTTACATATTGTTATATATCTATTATTATCTTGATATAGATCTCAGAAAAGTCCCCCCCCCCCCAAAAAAAAAAAGAATATAAAGATAATGTAAGGGTATCACGAATACCCTTCTATTGTGAATGGCTATACAGTGTTTAATTGCCCTATTTATTTGAAACACCTCTAGAGGAATGCCGAAAAGGAATAGCCTTCATTGAAGCCCTTGGGATATTTACAATTCAACTTGAATATCCACTTGCTTTCCATTTGTAATTATCTCGTATCTGCATCTCCACCTCTTGGACTCATAAAGAGCTTCTCTTAAACCTTGAAACTTCATAGCTTCTGGTTTATTTCTCTGAAAATACCTCATGTGCCTAGAGACAAGTGTATCAAGATTTTTTTGTAAATGAATATGCATGTTCCAATATTTTTCTTTTCAGTTGGCGGAACGTCTTGCCAACATAGTATTTTTGACATGGACATGTCATAACATATATGACGTGTACTTTCACAATTCATAAAGCTTTTTACCGGGTATTTTCTGCCTGTATTCACATCTTCAAAGATTTTGCTTGGCTAAATATACTGACAGGCTCTGCAATGTCCACATTGGAGGAGGCTCTTTGTTTCAGTTAATCAGTTTGTTCTCGGTCTTATTGGATTGAAGAAGCTTTTCACCAAACTATCCTTGATGTTCTTATTTCTCCTGTAGGTTATACTTGGATTTTCCATAATAACTTCTCTTAGTGTTTCATCCTCTCTGAGGATATACCAATGTTTTTGCAAGATCTCTTTTATTGGTTCCCAGTCACTTCCATATGACATTATCAATCGTATCTTATGGTCTTGCTCTTTCCTGTTTTGATTTTCCTCTTTATATATCAGATCTTCCCATTCACTCATTAGTGCTTTTTTTTAAAGCCTTCTTTAAAGCCCTATTGGGGTACCTCCTTTTTTTAAACCTTGCCTTAAGATCTTTCGCTTGTTCCTTAAATTCCGCCAGACTGTCACAGTACCTTTTAAGTCTAAGGTACTGCCCATTGGTATCCCTGCCTTCAGGGACACCAGGTGCTGACTGGACAAATGCAGGAGTGAATTGGAGCCTGTCAGTTTTCGAAATACAGAGGTATGTATATTACCTTCCTCATCTTTCGTCAAAATCAGGTCCACAAATTCCACTCTGGTTATATTAAGGGAGTATGTAGATTTCAAACCCCAATCATTTTGGTTTAGGTTTTTTATAAAATCTTGAAAATCTCTTTGAGAGACAGACCAAAACAGTAAAATGTCATCTATAAACTGTTGCCACAGCATGATTTTTCCTGTATATTCTTGCTTGGATTCAGTGAATACCTCTATGGCTTCCCAGTGCCCCAAGAATAAATTTGCATAACTTGGGGCACAGGCTGTACCCATTGCCGTACCTTTACTCTGTTGGTACCAGCGATTGATAAAAAGAAAATCGTTTTTTCTCAGGATAAATCTTAGCAATCTTACAATGAATTAATTGAATTCTACATCCACATGACTCTCCATGCTAAGAAAATATTTCACCGCCTGAATACCTTTTTTGTGTGGTATTGAAATATATAATTGTACCGGGATTACTTGTTTATGAACCCTTGGAAGTGGATAAAAAAAAATTGTAAATGGTAATATATTTCAGTAAAGAGAAAATGCATCATTGTGATATCACAGATCTGAAATAAGTGCATTTCGCTTATTGCAGATCTGTGATATCACAATGATGCATTTATATGAGCACTTGCTCTAAACAATTATAATTAATGCAGGCGGGGGCGATAGAACACCATGTTGGTGGATCCACTCCTACCATGTGGTGGATTACATTGCATTGTCTCTCATAAAGCAGTGAAGTGGTCCCCTAGTCTTGCTAGGTTCTTGTTGATGCCAGACAGCTGTCCCACAATGGACTTTGCCATCACTTGAGTAACATGTCCCTCTGTCATTGGATAGCCTTCTGGTGCTGTTGCCCTCTGTTTCCAACCCCCTCCTTCGAACATCATGGAGCAGCTTTCTATGAAAAGATACCACCTCCTGAAAATTCCTGCCCATTTGCTGGTAATTTTGGCCATCTAGGCATCTATGTCCAATCCCTCCTTTTATTATCTGGGAGAGGTAGGCTGTGGGGAAGGCTGACAGTGCTGCCAGTGATGTTGTGCTGGTGGAGGAGCAGTGGGCCAAGATTCCTGGTCCAGGTACACATAGATTGGCTGCGTCCAGCTTGAGCAGCCTGGGGGAGGATATATTTGTGGGAGGAGGGACTGAATTGGGTAAAATTCCTCAGGAGGGGGTAAAGGCTGAAGCATCTCCTTCTCTGACCGGGCAATGTCCTCATCTTCCTCCCCTTCCTGCTGGACCTCCTAGCCAATGTCCTCCTTCATTGGCTGCCGCTGAGTCAGCTGTGGTGCCATTTATGAAAAATAGCAGATATTAACTTTTCTTCTCATTATAATAACACTAGTCATTTGCCTGTCATAAATGACAGTATATATGTGATGTATCTCCCCCCTCCCTCCCCTGTTTTTTTGCCCCCTCTCCCTCCCCTGTGTCTCTTTCCCCCGTCTGTTTCCTTTTCCCTCCCCTGTGTCTCTTTCTCCCCTGTGTCCCATCGTCTCCCCCCCTCTCCCTTCCCTGTTTCTCTTCCCCCCGTGTCTCTCCCACTCCTCCATCTTCCACCCCCAGCGAATGTGCATCTAGCGGCGGCACTGCGCATGCAGTGTCATTAATTAAATTATGCTGGCAGCCCTGTGTGAGATGATGGGTGAGTTATCATTTCGGGATATAATTGCTGTGGGTTGGACAGTGCATATAGTGAAAATTGTAGGTTCAGGTTTATGCATTTTACATCTTGGATGGTGGTGTATATATATATATATATATATATATATATATATATATTTATATTTATATATATACTGTATATAAATATATAGGAAGAAATGATGCAACATGATTTTAGAAAGCATAAAAACACATTCATTAGATTTTTAATTTGTATATGTAATTAACTTTTACTGCAGGCATCAAATTTATTTTCTGATTCTGACCATTACTTTTTCACAAGGGTATGTCCTTGAAAACTAATGTGCTTTCTATTGATCCAGTTGAAAGCACTGATAAACTTTAGTTGGCATATTTCCATTGTGAAGAGACAGGCTTGCTATACATTAAAGTCTCCTGCCACTTCAGGAAGTTGATCGGCAGAAACCACAGCATATGATAGATACCACAACAGCATAATGACACATAAAAAGTAATAAAATAAAAGTTGTATTAGTTATTCCATTATACAATGTTGCCTGTTTTTAAGCATAGTTCTTTAGAATAGTGAATTTTGAATGAAGTTGCCATTTATTATTAACTTATATTATTAACTTTTATTTGTAACGTGCCAACATATTCTGTAGCGCTGTAAAGGGGATAAGAACAAGGAAAATGCTAACAAACTGAAGAAAATGGAGAGCCCTATTTAGAGCTTAGAATCTTTGTAGAAAGCTCTTTTTCCCGAAGCAGCCTACAAGACTGGAAACTCTCTACTTACAATCTAAAGGGAATAAAAGAGGCAGAAACATGAACAAGAATAACATATAAGGAAAAGCTAGAGTCAGGAATAAAGTTGAAGTCGACTTAGGTAAGAAGGTGTACAACGTTTATCATTTAGTAGAAGAGGGAAGGGATCTGGTTGAAAGTCATTTGAGGTGAGTGGCTCTAGTATGCAATATATTATCTGCCTCTAGTGGTCAGATAGTATAACCTGCAGATGGGAATGTCAGGTGAGGGGCCTGAGTTTGGAGATATATCTCCAGAGGTCAGTAGAAGAAGGAGAGAGAGAGAGAGAAAGGAGATGGGAATGGGACTTGCAGAAGTGATTCTTCTTGTGAGCTTTAGAAGAGGGAGGAAATAGTGACTGGAGGAAGGAGAGTAGCTTGTGGGAGCTTAAAAGAGGAAAGGAGAGCATGGAAACATTGTGAAAATGATTCATACTTATGCATTTATAGATAGAAAATGTTTGAAGATTATAGATACTTGATTTTATGCCTGATAGATTGGGGCAGTTAGTTGGAAATAATAACTGTATAATAGCTATTGATGGCCCAATATCATAAACCAGGTACAGGAAAAAAAGTTTTTTTATACAGAAAGGAGCTCTAAAAGTATACGAGCAGTTGGCCTTAGCTGCAATTAAAGCCTTCTTCACATTAGCAGCAAAAACAGAAAATAATAAAATCAGTGTGGTTTGATCAACAGAGAGTAAAACTGGACTGCTGCCTTTCCATGAAAGCACCCAGAGATAAATAATGCAAGGTAATTCTAATGAGATGAGTGACATCCACATGGGGCTGATAACAACCTCAAGGTAGTTTGCTTTTGAAATGTGATTTACAAATTAATAACTGTCATATGTTCAGTCAGATGCTTAAATAGTATTACATATGGACTTGAAGTTCCTGGGACCTAAGTATAGGTTTATATATATAGAGGTAGAAATTTCCCTCACGATTCAGGGAGCCTGGATTTAGAAACTTTAGACTGAAACTACTGAAGAAAGGCAGGGGAAAGGGGCCCACTGAGATGGGTTAACATTGGGGATGTTGTGATGTGTGTGTTATTCCTTGTTATGCCTGTTTAAAGTTGCCTGGTTGCCACTGGGCCCATACTGTGGTACCCATGTTTATAGTTGAGGTGTGTGTATAATATGAGAGTGATGGGATGTATATCTGTGTTGTGCTTTGGGGGGGGCTAGCACTTACAAGGGAAATATTGTATATGCCCAATATTTCATAGTAATGGACTAGTCCCTTCTTAACAAGATTAGGGAGATAATTTACCCCTAGGAGTCACATGACACCAGTATCTTTCTATGTATCACAAGCCTCAGCCTAGAGTCTTAATGCCTATTGCATGTAATTGCCCCCTACCAAGAATACAGCAGTGGGAAGGGAAGACAATGGGTGATTGTCTTAGACGGGCAGGCAGGAGTGATAACATGAGCTAGAAGGATTGGGCGTAACCATGGATGCACATTTGAATTGATTGGATTCTCTTTGCTAAAAGTGTGGTATAAATATGTCTGTTTTTTCAATAAATGTTATGCTTAACTGGTTCACATAATTAATGTGTGAATTTCGTTATTGATGCTGGGAATTCTGTTTGCTGGAGTAAGTTCTTTTCAGAACATAGAAAGATCTTTATGCTACACAAGACCACAGACATCTCTCAGTCTAACCTAAGGGCTGAAAGTTCTTCCTGCTGTACTGAGGTAAAACGAACCGGTCACACCACTGGGGAGAGGTTTTGGCAATAGGCTCTTATCATACCGCATTCAACATACAGGTTGCCACAGGCATCCTTTGAGGTTAGAAGTAAAAAAATTTCACCTTAAAGAAAGAAAAGGGTTCTTCACAGTAAGGGTGGCTAATCTGTGGAATTCTCTACCAAAGGAGGCGGTGACTGCGGATTTGATAGATAACTTTAAAAAGGGATTGGATATATTTTTACATGAAAAGGGCATTCAGGTTTATCCTGTTTAATTAGAGAGTATTAATCCAGGGAGGAGTCCGATCGCCAGTATCTGGGGTCAGGAAGGAATTATTTTGTTTTCCTTTTGAGACAATTGCCAAAGTTTCACTTGGGATTTTTTTTTCTCTTTGCCTTCCTCTGGATCAATTAACAATTAATAATTAAATTGAATTCTGCACATCAGATGAGATCTTAAAAGTTTGAACTTGATGGTCTAAAAAAAAATGACAACCTCAATTACTATGTAACGATGTATTTATGTAACTCATCGTTATTGGAAAAGGTGGCTTTAATCAGGTAGCATATGTTCACCTCTGTATCTTGCTTCTTTATCACCACATCTATTGACTAAATAGATACACTCAGTGTATTGCTCTTAATACCGTGGCATTGTAGCCCAGTTTTAAATTGTCTAGCCCCAACAACAATTGTGTCTCTTCTTCCTTTCAAAGTAATAATGAAGTCAATGTATATAAGACTATCTGTTGTAAAGCTTGTTTATTTTATATCCTATTTCCTGTAAATCATATGAGCTCAAGACTTAAATATTTTCTTATAATAGAGTATTACAATATGAATGATTATGTATTGCACTAAATTGTTGTCAGATATGGGTCCAATATTTCAATACCCCTTTATTTCAGGAGAATTGCCCCAAAAACAACTTCTGATTTTTTTCTAAACTAAATTACTAAAACATCTAGCTCTAACTTGGCTTTTCATGTTATTTTATATCCTATTTCCAATTAATTATGTGAGCTCAAATCATTTCCTGTATTGGAGTATTACTATACAAATAGTCAGGCATTGCATTGAATTATTGTCAGTTATGTATCCAGTATGTCAGTACCACTTCATTTCAGGTGAATTATCTCAAACAACTACTGACTTGTAGTCTTAAATCACAAATACATCTAACTCTAATTGATATTTTCAGACTTTGTGATTAACTTTATTAACTTTTATGAATGTGAATACTTATAACCAGGGAAATCCCTGGAGCTATGTTTGGATAAACATCAGTAAACCAAATGATAGTTAGATTTTCACCCCTAGCCCAATTTCTTGGTTTTACTTTTCACTTTTGATCTGCCTATATCTGCTTTTATGAATATTACATTACCATTATTCATAATGTGCACCACAAATAAAAAAATAACTAATACATACAGAAAATTATATATGTGTAAATTTGCACACGTCGAAGGCGCTCCTTGCCAGCAACTGCGACCCTCACAAAATTTACGTCGGAACGCAAACAAAATACAACACACGTTACGACCCATTACGACCTCGCAAAAAACGGCCGCAACAAGCGCACATCAAAACATCAAAAATACAACAAATACACACAACAAATACATAAAAAGCTTACTTACAGGAAGAGGGAGCATCCAGGACCTCGAAAACTAAAGTTACACCTCACTTTAACTCAAATTAAAAGAGTTTAGACACTAAAAAATTCTCTAAGCGAGAGAAAAAATGGGCGCCGAAAAAACGAAAACGAGGCTACAGCACTCTGAAGATGCAAAACCCCACCAAACACCTACGTATTTGCTGAAAAACAAATGTGAGATTACAAAACAAGGACGCAACCCGCGCAACCCCAAAAACATTACAAACACAACAAATACAAACAACAAACACATAAAAAGGTTACTCACAGCAAGGGGGGTCACCCAGGACCTCTGCAAGTGAAGTTACACCTCGATTTACCTCAAATTTCGGAGTTTAGAGACCCGAAAATCACCTAAGCGAGAGAAAAAATAACCGCCGAATAAAACGAAAACGAGGCTATAGGTCCCTAAACACGCAATACACTACCATAAACACGCGAAACACCACCAAACACCTACGGATATTCTGAAAAATACAAAGACATAGAAAACGAACAACGCTACATCAGCCACATTATATACACCAAACACCCTTAGCTCACTTACAATTTCATTGCCGTCATTTTTTGACTGTCAATTCGCTAGTAATATTATAAAAAGGAATATAACCATTGCAGATAGATAACATACATAGCCGGATAGAGGAATTGCTTAAATAGGTCTCCAAAGTGAGTGGCATAAATGGCTTGGATAGAGGAGCCAGTATTGCAATCATAAACTAGAAAAATATAGAGAAATGAATACTTTCATTTAGCCCATTGGGCATAATAGTATCAAGCAGAATAATCCATTGCAATCATAAGCCTATGTATGTTGCATTCATAGGGCCTCATTCAATTGAGAATTTGCCAATTGAATAGGGCTCGAAATAAGCACATAGCAAATTTTTTTTAAAGCAGTTTTTAGTTAGTAAAAACCTTGCTTTTGGATAGATGTTTACTAACTAAAAACTTCTTTAAAAAATATATGCTATGTGCTTATTTAGCGCCCTATTCAATTGGCCAAATTGCAATTGAATGAGGGCCATAGTCTATAAAAAAACAGAGAAATTGATACTCTTATTTAGCCCATTGAGCATAATGGTATCAAATAGAGTAAACTATTTGCTCTCTACCTTTAAAAGTTCAGCTTCCAGATTACCATGTCTTATACCAAGACTGACTTTCAGTAGGATCCAACATTTGATAATAGTTTTGGAATCATATCTAAGAAGATAATGTTTTGCCACAGTACTGAGGGTCCTTTTTACTATTCCTAATATTGCAGATATATTCGCCTACTCAGTGTCTAATTTCTTTTCCCATTGTGCGCACGTATTTGAGCACACAGGGACATTCTAGACAATAAATGACACCACTTGTGTTACAGTTATGGCAACCCATAATTTTATCACATATCTCTGTTATTTTTACCATGTGAATATAAATGACCACAAATATGGGTACCTGCTAGAAGGGCGTTTGCCTTATGTTACCATGTTTGGAGAAATTACTACTATGATATTACTCGACCTTCTCCAACACATGTTGATACCTGTTCCAATACAGGAATCCAATTGTGTGTAATCTTGTTTTTATGTACGTTCTGAAGTATTTAAAAAGTAGCAATCCGAGGATTACTAATCTTAAATAGATTATATTCTTTTTGACTGATTAAATTGTTAGTTTTAGGTTCATCAATCATACTCATATACTTCTGAAGTCCTCATCAAGGACCTGTTTCAGTGCCTCATAAATGTTATCTTGTTTGGGCAAAAATTCCCCACCTTATCAGAGGGTTTAATTACAGCGTAAGACCAATTGTCTGTTAGAGCATGTCTTTCACAACTAGTGATGTTTGATATGTTAATAATATGTAATTTCTCTAAATCGTTTAAGCACAAGTTTCACATAAAAGTCCACCACTGGACACGAGAAGAGATGAGGGCTGAACTTCGATTTATCCTTTAGTTTATCATACCAATTTTTGACTCCCTCAATAGATGACTCATTATCCTCTAAAGGATCCATCAGATCTTTGTGTCGTCTGATCACGATTTAGAGAAGTATTAGTATAATCTGTTTTGTTGAAATGCTTGTATAAAAACAATTTCCTGGCTAACAGATGTACATCTTTCACAGTCCCCAAAAGGTCAAAATTGTGGGTGTGCGAGAAAGAAAGGCCTTTCTTTCTCTTAATTCTTATCTGATCGTCATTCAGTATCCTGGTAGACAGATTTATAATATAGGAATGGTCCCCAGCTACCACCTCACCCTTCGTGACCATTTCCTCCTTTTTTGAGGTCTGTCGCCCACCCTGTATCCTCAGATCTGCCGACCCACAAATCGTGTGTGGGATTCGAACCTCAGGCCTAAAAATCAAAGGGAGTTCTTTATTTACCCTTTATACTCATATTACTCTGTATGAAAGGGTCCCAGTACTCTTCTATGGTTATCATATTGGTTATTTAATGTAGCCACTTATGAATATTACAAGATAGAGCATGTCCATATATCTCCTAAAAATGTATATAGAGGATCAATACAAGGCAGGCCATAATTTCAGAGACCTATGTGGAATTAACTTAGTAATAGTTACCTTTTGAAAAATATAATTTGATATCACGCAAGTGAGTTACTCTTGTAAAACTGACGTGCCTAGAGACACAGCAATTCTTTTTTTATTATTATTTTAAACATATTTTAAATTATAAAGGGTTTAGTAACCGTTTTTTAAAGTTATATTAATAAAAGTTAAGTCTTACATTTATTTTCCTGGTCTAACACTACCACAACAATATCTTTCACTTTGTTACTTATATGGTACGAGTTAGTAATAGTAACAAGTGCTCTTTTCTTCAGTAGTTTCAGAAAAGAATAATTGCATACAAGTAAAAAAATATAAAGGTTGAATTTAGTTATTTTTTGCTTTCTAAAAAGATTTTGACCATTACAATGTTTGGTTTAAAACAAAGAATAGATAAAGATAAAATATTTGCACTCTTTATGACATTTCTATTTACATCTGTTTAAATACTGTGAAAAACACAGTGCGTACGTTGTATATGTCCATGCTGTTTACAGTAAATCCATTAAATATTTATTATTTTACATTTAAGTTTCTCCTTTATTATGTATTATTATTAACACACTGAATGCAGTAATTTTCTTATAACATTTCATCTGGGCGCTTAAAATAAGTATTTTAATGTTTTATTTTTTCTATTTGTCTGCCATTTCATCTAAAGAGCAATTGCCACTAATTACTGTATATACTCGAGTATAAGCCAAGTTTTTCAGCACATTTTTTAATGCTGAAAAAGCCCTCCTCGGCTTATACTCGAGTCACCCTGCTCCTGCTGCTCTCTGCGTGTCTTCCAGCTGTGTCCGCCCGGCATATACTAATGACGTGATGTGCATGTGACGGCACGTCATTAGCAAATGCCGGGCGGACACAGCCAGAAGATGCGCAGAGAGCAGCGGGAGCAGCTGATGAAGATAAGAGAGGGGAAAGGGATGAGGAGGGAGGATGAGGAGGGAGGATGAGGAGGATAAGGGGAAAGGGAGGGGGAGGAAAGAGACACAAGGGAGAGGGAGGGAAAGAGATACAGGGGAGGGAGGGGGGGAGTAACACAGCGGAGTGAGAGGGTGGAAGAGACACAGGGGAGGGAGGGGGGAAGAGACTGGTGAGATCTTTATAGAAGGGGGGACAAGAGAGGGGCACAGAGGGCACACAAGAGGGGTACACAGAGGACACAGGAGGGACACAGGGCCAGCATATTTCCTACCCTCGGCTTACACTCGAGTCACTAAGTTTTCCCAGTATTTTGTGGTAAAACAGTTGCCTCAGCCTATACTCGGGTCGGCTTATACTCAAGTATATACGGTACTTTGGAAGGTCGCAGGGAAATGTTTCAGATCGTACGGCGTCCACTGTAAGTGGCCAAATAACAATTTTGCTTTTCTGTAGATCATGGTCAGAATATGTCAATCTGAATTAAAAATGAATCCCTCTTCATTTGATAAATTCTACTACAGTAAACTATTATGATATGTGCTAATACATTATTGAGACCTTTCGAATGACAATATTTCTGCTGAAGTAGTTATTGTGAGAGACACAAGTGTCCTCCTGTTCTCAACCCAAAAATAGCTATTATATGCGAAGGCATATTATGTTCCCATTGCTCATCCACACTATTATTTTTATAAAATAAAAATAATGTTGTCTTAAAATAAAAAGTCATACCCTATAATAAAAAAGATCTCTGTTTTTAAGAAACAAAAGTTTTATTTTTCTAAAAATAAAGTAAAGTTACTTCACAATATCTATTTTAGTACTTGGAAATAGTAAATGGAAAAATATGTGTTTTCCTCAAGATGAGTGAATAAAAATAATGTTGTTGAGTGTTTGCCTGTCAACCAGTTCCCCTGCTGAGGCACCAAGATTTTATACAGCCCTGTACACAAAAGATAAACACAGTGAATACATGAGATATAACAATACAATTTGAATACTTGGGTGCAGAAGAAGAAGCATTTTCTCCTCTCAAGAGTCAAGGAGTGGGAGAAATGCAGACTCAATAGTTAAATGGTCTAGAAAGTAATGTTCTTAACCATTATACATAATAGAAAATGTTGTGTTCAGTGTCCTTTCTTAATGGCTGGTTTCGCTTCATTTTAAAGCTGGAGCTCTCTCCATGTTTTAAGATACTTCCACAATGTGGAGCACAAGTACCCATAGTTGCCTATTTACTGCACAACTTTAATGTCAGAAAAAAACAGCTGCACTCTCTGCTATAGCTTGAAAAGTGTGCAAGGAGTTATGGCCTATGTATCAGTGGAAAACTATCAATTTGTTATACATATTGATATTTACTGCAAAAAAGTACGGAAAGCTGGGTCATTATAGTTGCCCATGCAGTGTGGGGAAGACCTTCAAAAACATGACATTTAATTGAGGAACTGAAGCTCTGAAAACTAGTGCAGATCAAGGTTGGGAAGTCATAAGAGGAGTAGCAGCAAAGGTCCTACAGGCATGAGTGGGTGGGAAAGTAGTGAAGAAGGTTCTTTGTGTCCTGTCTAGCAATATTGAAGTTTGGTGTCATGGTGTTTGATCTTCATTTGTGTGTTGTTATTAATTACATTTGTAAAAGCTTCCATTGTACTTTACTTCACCTTTTGCAATCTGACTTCAGATTTCATCATTGTACTTACTGCACTTGCTTACTGCCAAGTTGAAGGACCACTTCTCAAATCTAATTCTTGTAGACCTATCTGCTATGTTCGGGAAAGTTAACAATAATTTATTCACTCATTATTTCCAGTTTTGACTAATATAACTCCCTCCTTATTGGCCTTCACCATTATTATTTTATTTACTTCATAAAAATATCCTCTCGACTAGATTTACTATTTACAGTGCTCATCTATTTAACCTTTATGTCAATCCCTCTATAGCTCCTGATAACTTCCAGAAGCATAGGACAGCTAGAATATTGGTCAGGAGTAACAAAAGGAGACTATGATAGTAATTGCTTAAAAATATAATTGGTCACTTCTTGATTTAGTAAACATGACTAGCTGGTGATGACTTAAACAATGGATATCCTTGTAAATTGATGTTCATTTGACACAAAATAAGTTGAAAAAGTGCACACTTATTTATTATTATTATTATTATTATTATTATTATTACTAGTGACTTGCCCGTCAAAAATGACAGCAATACAATTTGAAGTCTGGCAATGCTGTTTACCACACAATGTGAGGCTCTTCTCCCCTAACTTGCGGGCCTTGCGATGAGCGCCTTTGGCGCTCATTTCAAGCCTCTCCCCCCCTCTACTAAGGCTTGGCCGCGCATTGTAGGATTGTAACTTTCGGGCCTCGTAAGATGTCGTTCACACTTACTGCTGGCTTATAGAGCGAGGAGTGTCATCTGCTCATTTTTTATCTATACAGAGTGAAGGAAGGGGAAGGAGGCTTGCTGACTCACTGGATGACCATGCCCAGAAACAAGTAGTCATAGGTAAACTAACAAATCTTGCTGGCTCTACTCTGTGCTTGCCCTTTCATGCATTGAACAGGAAGTATTACTATCATGGCAGATTCTATGCAGCAGAGATTTTTTGCTTATCTGTATACTTCTCCATCACTTCCCAATCAATTAATAAAACTGAATTTCTATATATCTGGATTGGTTCCATTTTTGTCAAATATAAGATAACTAGTTTGGGTCTTATATGACTGAAGAAATAGACGTGTCATTAGCTACACAAATGTTCTTTTATTGCTTGTAGAAACAATACTTATAACATGACATTGTTTCCCAATTATTCCCTCAAATTGTTTTATTATTTACAGTAAGGAGTGGTATGAAACCAGTTATGGAGTATATAAATTATCTAGAAAATATTTTTAACTCTAAATATATGAATGAATATATATACTGTATATATATATATATATATATATATATATATATATATATATATATATATATATGGCACCCTGACGTCAGGTGCGCGACCACTACAAATGAGAGCACCAACAACAGTGCGGCTGAAAACAAGGCGCCCGCTATATGAACTGAGGAGAGAGGGTGAGTACTGGGGGAAAGAGACCTGGGGTTAGAGGGTGGGTACTAAGGGGAGACACAGAGTGAGTAGTGGGGAGAGAGAGAGCTGGGGAGAGAGGGTGAGTACTGAGGGATGGAGGGAGAGCTGGGGAGAGAGGGTGGGTACCGGAGGGACAGAGGTTGAGTACCAGGGAGGGTGAAAAGGGAAGAGGGTGAGTACCGGGGAAGACAGGATGAGTACTAAGGAGGGTGAATACTGGGGGAAGAGAGGGTGAATACTGGGGGGGAGGGGTGAGTACTTGGGGAGAGGGTGATTATTCAGGGGTTGGAGAGCTGGAGAAGGAGGGAGAAGAGAGGAGAGGGAGAGTGCAGAGTGCTGTACTGCCGCTCTAGTGTGGGTGCGCACATTTGTCAGCCTTTTTTTTCAACTTACAACCTCCAATTCATCAATTCATAGTGACTAGCAATGATTGAAAGGGAACAATATAACTAATTTAAACAATGCAACATTTCTGGACATTGCAGCTTTTTATACAGTCTAAAACAACACAAATAGTTTAGAGACAAATTTTTAAATGAAAACACTTTCTCCGGATTCTTTTCTACCATCTGTGGTGCTCTTTGCGAGCCTCTCCCCACTCTCTCACTACTGTGTCTCTTTGCCCCCTCTCCCTCCCCTGGGTTTTCTTTTCCCTTTATATCCATCCCCTGTGTCTCTCCCCCTCCCCCACTCTCACTCCTGTGTCTCTTTTGCGCTCCTTGCGCATGCGCAAGCACGTAAATTTTAGCACTGTGTGACGTCAACTTGCAATTACCACAACTATTATATGTGATTATTATTATTAGTAGTAGTATATTGAAGCAGAGGGATAAAAAATAAAGCTCCAATGTGTCAAAAATATAGAATCACATATACTGACCATATTATGCACCTAAATTATTTGACTTTAAGTTCCTTTAGTTTAGGAAAATATTCACATCAGTGTTTTTAAAAGGAGTTAAATGCGTTTATGGCCAGGGTGAGGCATATCTGCATACCAGAATGAGCTTTTATAAACATCCTGGTACATCCTAGCATATTACACAGCAACAGCAGGAATAGGCACAAAATACAACTGCTATCAATAATGTTATCACTCTGTAGCAGTTTAATTTGTATAGGGCAGCACAGTGTATAAAAGTAAACTGGGAAAGCTCTGGCCTTTAGAATCTCAACATGAGACCTTGACCACCGCCTCCATCTCCCACTGATATCCAGGACTTTCCAGGGCATTCTGGGTCATATTGCTTCATATTAAGCGTCTAAACCGAAGCAAAATATTAATCTCATCAAGCTCTTAACTGATTTCAGTGACTGTCCTGTCTTTACTCAACAGTACCTCATAAACTTGTTCACTCATAGTTCCTCTCACAATCTGTAAAGTATGTGTGTAATAAATTTACGATATCAGCAGCTACGTAAGGCAAGTGCACAAAGTCATTTTTTAGAAAGAAAAACAGTGCTTGTTTCTCTGGGCATCCACATAAGATGTCGTTCACACTTACTGCTGGCTTATAGAGCGAGGAGTGTCATATGCTCATTTTTATCTATACAGAGTGAAGAAAGGGGAAGGAGGCTTGCTGACTCACTGGATGACCATGCACAGAAACAAGCAGGCATAAGTAAACTAACAAATCTTGCTGGCTCTACTCTGTGCTTGCCCTTTCATGTATTGAACAGGAAGTATTACTATCATGGCAGATTCTATGCAGCAGAGATTGTATGCTCATGGCTTATATGTATACTTCTCCATCACTTCCCAATCAATTAATTCAATTGAATTTCTGTATATCTGGATTGGTTCCATTTTGGGTCTTATAATACTGAAGAAATAGATTTATCATTAGGTACACAGATGTACTATTATTGTTTGTAGAAACAATACTTATAGGGGTGTTAACATTGTTTCCCAATTATTCCCTCAGAGTTTGTATTATTTACAATAAGGAGTGGTATGAAACAAGTTATGGAGTATATCAATTATCTAGAAAATAGTTCTAAATAACTCTAAATATATGAATTATTAGCCTTATTAAATTGCGATTAAATTGCGATGTAGACATCTGCGCCTTCTCATAGGCTGTTGTCAATGTCAGTCAGTATTACAGCCAATGAGAAGGCGCAGATGCCTTTAGCCAATCACTCCGTGGGGGTGTATCCCATTGTGATTGGCTGAAAGCATCTGTGCCTTATGATTGGTTTAAATAAAGATTGACAGGTGCGTTAGCCAATCAGGGTGGGATTTTGGGGTGTATCCCATCCTGATTGGCTCACACATTGATGCCTTCTGATTGGCTGAAATTTGCTAGACAGCTTTTTCAGCCAATCAGAAGCAGCCATTGCCAATTGTATTGTGTATGTCTTTTTTTTCAGGTGTGTATTTTTTTTTTGTAGTGGGGGGGTGGTTGTAATGTATTTTTTTATTTTCAGTAATGTAGGTATTTTTATTTTTGGTGACTTAGGTTTTTTTATTTTCTGTAAGGTAGTTTTTTTTTATTTTTGGTGACTTAGTTTTTTTTATTTTCTGTCATTAGAGTGGTGGGGGGTTTATGAGGGGGTAGGTAGTGTAGGTTGGTAGTGTAAGTGTTAATTGATTATTGTAGAGGAGAGGTTAGTTTAGATTTAATGGTTTATTGGGGGTTATAGTGCAGTGTTTGTAGTTAGTGTCATGATGGTCCTTGAGGACCGTCATGGTACTTACAATGAATATAAAAAGTCTACACACCCCTGTTAAAATGTCAGGTTTCTGTGCTGTAAAAAAATTAGACAAAGATAAATCATTCCAGAACTTTTTCCAGCTTTAATGTGACCTATAAACTGTACAACTCAATTGAAAAACAAACTGAAATCTTTTAGGTGGAGGGAAGAAAAAAAAAAAAAAGAATAATGTGGTTGCATAAGTCTGCACACACTCTTATAACTGGGGATGTAGCTGTGTTCAGAATTAAGCAATCACATTCCAAATCATGTTAAATAGGAGTCAGCATACACCTGCCATCATTTAAAGTGCCTCTGATTAACCCCAAATAAAGTTCAGCTGCTCTAGTTGGTCTTTCCTGAAATTTTCTTAGTCGCATCCCACAGCAAAAGCCATGGTCCACAGAGAGCTTCCAAAGCATCAGAGAGATCTCATTGTTAAAAGGAACACAATTATTTCCAAGGCATTAGATATACCATGGAACACAGTGAAGACAGTCATCATCAAGTGGAGAAAATATGGCACAACAGTGACATTACCAAGAACTGGAGCTCTTGTAACAAAGAAAAATGGATTCCTATAAACATAAGCAGAATCTTCACAAATTCTGATCTTCTCTAAAAAAATGATGTCCATGGCTTACACAGCTGATAATGTTGTTACTTCACAAACAAGTGGTCTTTTTCATAGAGTGGCACTTGGATATTGGCTCCAATAAACCTAATATTGTGTTTGACCATTTAGGACTGCCTCCTAGTCAGACTTACCCCCACCCCTGGATGGCATCTTAAGGGGTAGAGACAAGCAGCTCAACTAGGGGTTTAGAACTGGATTATTTAAAGTAAGTTTAATATTAAACATTGTTTTTTTAGTTCATATTTAAAGCTTCTAGTTCTTCTTGTGAGGGCTGCATAGTTTTTCTGCAGTCAATGTCTACAACATCACACACATTATACCAAGGCTAATTATATTAGCCACACAAATTATATCATATATGAAATTACCAGATTTGGTTGCTGCCAGGCCTGTAGAGTTAATGTAGGCCTCTAGAGTTAATGTAGGCCTGTAGAGATGATGGTTGTATGGAAATACTCTGTGTCAATGGTACTATAGTTGTGTGGGTAGCTCCTAGGTTGATTCTGATTCAGGGGACATTGTACATGTAGGTGGTTGTTGTGTGAAGGTACACTCTATGGCCTTTATTCAATTGAGCTATTGTAGTTGGTGGCCTCCCAACGGCTTCCAAGTTATGTGGTTTGAGCCTCTTTTGCTAGCCTCGCGATGAGCGTCTGTCCCCACCTCTACCTTACGGGCCATTGCAGGCCTCTGCAAACCTGTATCTTTCGGGAACTTCATGTTGAGCAAGCCTGTAACTTTTAACATAGCGTTACCGACAAATCACAAATACGACAACTATTATAGTCGATCACGAAGATACCACGTGATCTGTATATTTGATGTAATAGCTAGAATTAAGTCATGGATAATATGGTACTATATACCTTTTTTCTATTATTGCTAATTTAAACTGACTATGTCAGCGATTATATATGTAAACAAAACATGTTTACTGTAACCATGTGATGATGAGTAGTAGGGGAGCCCACAGGATATCCATGTGATAAAAGGCATGACAGTGCCAAGATAGAGAGAAAGCTGATAAGTTCTCAGGCAATATGTTTGCTGTATGTAATCTTTTTAGAGTTTCCTGCCTCCGCCGCTTCAATTACAGTATGAGATCATTATTTCCTGGCACTGGACTTACATTGCCTAAATAAGCTTCACCTTTAAATAATATTCCCAGTTCTGAAACAGAAGAGCCCTCTGTAATAACCTGATCCAAAAGTAAAGAGTTTTACAGCATTTTATTATTGGCTTTATAGTTACATAGTTACATAGACGGGGCAAAATATTTTTAGGATGCAAAAATATTTCAGTATTCAGTTTATTGTGGTTTCTATGTGGCAGCTAAAACTGACAGTGCTTTCATTAAGACTAATGGAAACCTCCTTTGTTCCCAAGGATACACTTTCTTGAAGCATAAGCTGCCATAAGCAAATAATGTGGAAGTGCAATAAGAACAATTGCATATAAAAGTGAAACAATTATGTTTCCTCTTTATTTCTCTTTCTGAAAACAGTTTAGTTTTCCATAGAAACATATGGAAACAATCTAACTGCAGTGGTCCTTTGAAGTGAACTGCCATGTATGTAAGGCCAGGGCTTGATGGCAAAATGTAAAGTCTATGTAGTCGAGGTACATTTTTGCCCAGGGGTGTGTTTCTGTTTAGAATAAGGCCAACAAGGCCCAGGCCTAGGCCAGCACATTTTCAGTGGGCAGCAGGCTGTCTGAAGATGCAGTGCAGTACATTGAAATATGCTTATATATATACATAAATGTAATGATGCAGGGATATTTCTATCTGAAAGTATACTAGACAATTTCTTACATTATATATATTTTTTTGTTTGTTTATATATATATATATATATATATATATATATATATATATATATATATACACATATATACATGGTCTATCAAATATGTATATATATTTCAGAAAGTATTGTATATTATATGCATATATCATATAGGTATGCCTGAGTGTGATTATACTCATACAAGATACAAATTCTAAAACAGTTTGGTCAAAGACCAAAATGAAATAACTGTTCTCTGTCTTTGAAAGTTTGAACTAGTTTCTCTCCTCGTCTGTTTGGAATTTCTGTACCGATATATGCTGCATTGCGTAAAGGAACTGTAATGGAACATGCAATTCCTGCCAACTAATACTTCACTAATTAAATTTTGGTTGCTAAAAAAAAAACACTGAGATGGAAAAAGATAATGAGGTTAAAACCATGAGGATCAGTTTTATGCAGATTCTATTACACTGTTTCTAATGCAACATATTATCTTATTTGTTCCCAATTAATCTTCATAAAACCATATCTTATATTACATTTAACTTATAAAACAAGCAAATCTAATTTCAAATAATAACTGTAAAAATTAATTTCAAGTAGTACAAAAATAAAAAAAACAGTAAAATGCATAAAAGGAAGTATAAATGCAGTGAGAATTATGGAATTGCTTATTTTATTTAGTGTGTAGTAAAAAATGTGAATTATTCTTCCTTTGACAATATGCAGACATAAATAAACTTTAATAATACTACTTGACATTGAATGTAAAACAACTAATAAAAACTTAACAACTAATAACCAATTTCTAAGAAAATTTTGTAATACTAAAACCTTCCATGTAGTCCTTGCAAAGGTCTGACCACCAGCTCATGCATACAGTGTTCTTAATGGTAAGAGATGTACTAATTTCTAAGAGACAATCTATAAATGCCTATTATATCTATCACCAATAGAAACATTGTATGCATGAGCTGTGGGTGCAGTTAGGGGAGCTAGTTTATTTTATGACAGGGAAATCTCTGTATACATTTAAAGGAATATGTAAGTGAGCTGGATTATGAGTGCATATGATAGAGGAGAATTAGTTGTGTATGAAAACATTTTTTGCATGAAAATATACCAAAATAAGCATTTAAACACTTACCTTGAAGTTAGCAAAATATATTTTAATTTCTGTTAGTTGAAACGTAGGGTTAACACCCTCCAAACCCAGACTAAACTGGAATACAATTAAAAAATCGTCAAGAGGAAGTAAAGATTTTTTTATTTTTTTATATCGCGCCAACATATTCCGTAGCGCTGTACAGGGGTTTAGTACATGGCAAAAAACAAACTTAACACCTTATAAAGAATGGAGCGCCCTGTTTTTGAGCATATAATCAAATGCACATAGTGCTTGTTTCCAAGACACTGACACAATCGAAAACTCGCAAATTTACAATCTAAGGGTTTTTGTTTCACAATCTGGCAGTTGTTCTCTGTTTTTTCTTGTCTTTGCCTGCCTCCTTATGGACAATTTCAGCTGTAACTCCAGCAACCATCATTTCCTTTAGAGGTCACATACGGTACCCTGCAGGGTACACTTTATGTAAGCTTCCTAGGGGTGTGCGCATCCAGAAATCAGTATCTAGCATATATATATGTATATATGTAAGTACATTTAACTTTTCAATATACCGTATTTATCGGCGTATAACATGCACTATTTCTCCCTGAAAATAGGGGCAAATGATGTGTGCGTGTTATACGCCGATATTCCCTCCCCCCCTCCTCATCCTCACTCCCCTCCGCATTCTAACCCCCCTCCGCATTCTAACCCCCCCTTAACCTAAACCCCCCTCCTCAACCTAAAGCCCCCTAAATACCTCCCCCTCACTTACCTGCTTCTGCTCCGGCCTTCGCTCCACTCCTTGACCCGGCGCGCATGTGACGTCACATGCGCGCCACGTCATTAGCATATACCGGGTCAAGGAGCGGAGGCCAGAGCAGAAGCAGGTAAGTGAGGGGGAGGTATTTAGGGGGGTTTAGGTTGAGGAGGGGGGTTTCGGTTGAGGAGGGGGGTTAAGAATGAGGAGGGGAGGTTAAGAATGAGGAGGGGGGTAGAATGCGGAGGGGGGTTAGAATGCGGAGGGGGGTTTAGAATGAGGAGGGAGGTTGAGGAGGGAGGTTGAGGAGGGAGGTTGAGGTGGGGGGTTGAGGAGGGGGTTGAGGTTGAGGATAGGGGGGTTGAGGAAGGAGGATGAGGATGGGGGTTGAGGAGGGAGGTTGAGAGGGGGTTTGAGGATGGGGAGGTTGAGGAGGGAGTTTGAGGAGGGAGGTTGAGGAGGGGGTTGAGGATGGGGGGGTTGAGGAGGGAGGATGAGGATGAGGAGGGAGGTTGAGGATGGAGGTTGAGGATGAGGAGGGGGGTTGAGGATGAGGAGGGGGGTTGAGGATGAGGAGGGGGGTTGAGGATGATGAGGGGGGTTGAGGACGAGAAGGGAGGTTGAGGAGGGCGGTTGAGGAGGGGGTTGAGAATAGGGGGTTGAGGAAGGAGGATGAGGATGGGGGGGTTGAGGAGGGGGGTTGAGAGGGGGTTTGAGGATGGGGGGGTTGAGGAGGGGGTTTGAGGATGGGGGGGTTGAGGAGGGAGTTTGAGGAGGGAGGTTGAGGAGGGGGTTGAGGATGGGGGGGTTGAGGAGGGAGGATGAGGATGAGGAGGGATTTTGAGGATGAGGATGGAGGTTAAGGATGAGGAGGAGGGTTGAGGATGAGGAGGGGGTTTGAGGATGAGGAGGGGGGTTGAGGATGATGAGGGGGGTTGAGGACGAGAAGGGAGGTTGAGGAGGGCGGTTGAGGAGGGGGTTGAGAATAGGGGGTTGAGGAAGGAGGATGAGGATGGGGGGTTGAGGAGGGGGTTGAGGATGGGGGGTTGAGGAGGGGGTTGAGGATGGGGGGGTTGAGGAGGGGGTTTGAGGAGGGAGGATGAGGAGGGAGGATGAGGAGGGAGGTTGAGGAGGGGTTGAGGATGAGGAGGGAGGTTGAGGATGAGGAGGGAGGTTGAGGATGAGGAGGGAGGTTGAGGATGAGGAGGGGGGTTGAGGATGAGGAGGGGGGTTAAGGATGAGGAGGGAGTTTGAGGAGGGGGGTTGAGGAGGGGGTTGAGGAAGGAGGATGAGGATGGGGGGTTGAGGGGGGTTTGAGGAGGGAGGTTGAGGAGGGAGGAGGAGGAGGGGGTTTGAGGATGAGGAGGGAGGTTGAGGATGAGGAGGGAGGTTGAGGAGGGGGGTTGAGGATGAGGAGGGGGTTGAGGATGAGGAGGGGGTTTAGGTTGAGGAGGGGGGGTTAGGTTGAGGAGGGGGGTTAAGAATGAGGAGGGGGGTTAAGAATGAGGAGGGGGGTAGAATGCGGAGGTGGGGTTAGAATGCGGAGGGGGGTTTAGAATGAGGAGGGAGGTTGAGGAGGGAGGTTGAGGAGGGGAGTTGAGGAGGGGGGTTGAAGAGGGGGTTGAGTTTGAGGATAGGGGGGTTGAGGAAGGAGGATGAGGATGGGGGGTTAAGGAGGGGAGTTGAGAGGGGGTTTGAGGATGGGGGGTTGAGGAGTGGGTTTGAGGAGGGAGGTTGAGGAGGGGGTTGAGGATGGGGGGTTGAGGAGGGAGGATGAGGATGAGGAGGGAAGTTGAGGATGAGGATGGAGGTTGAGGATGAGGAGGGGGGTTGAGGATGAGGAGGGGGTTGAGGATGAGTTGGGGGGTTGAGGAGGGGGTTGAGAATAGGGGGTTGAGGAAGGTGGATGAGGATGGGGGGGTTGGGGAGGGGGGTTGAGGATGGGGGGGTTGAGGAGGGGGTTTGAGGATGGAGGTTGAGGAGGGGGTTGAGGAGGGAGGATGAGGAGGGAGGTTGAGGAGGGGGTTGAGGATGAGGATGAGGAGGAAGGTTGAGGATGAGGAGGGGGGTTGAGGATGAGGAGGTGGGTTGAGGATGAGGAGGGAGGTTGAGGAGAGGGGTTGAGGTGGGGGTTGAGGATGAGGAGGGAGGTTGAGGATGAGGAGGGGGTTGAGGATGGGGGGGTTGAGGATGAGGAGGGGGGCTGAGGAGGGGGGTTGAGGATAGGGAGGTTGAGGAAGGAGGATGAGAATGGGGGGGTTGAGGAGAGGGTTGAGGATGGGGGGTTGAGGAGGGAGGATGAGGAGGGAGGTTGAGGAGGGGGGTTGAGGATGAGGAGGGAGGTTGAGGTTGAGGATTTTGCTTCAAAGTTCTTTATTTGAAATTACATTTTTTTCCCTATAAATTTCCTTCTTAAAATGAGGTGCGTGTTATACGCCGGTGCGTGTTATACGCCGATAAATACGGTAATACATATTTTTCTACTTATTGGTAGCTGTTTAGAAGAAAACATTTGAAACTCAGCTCACTTACATATCCCTTTAATGCTTAGCAAAAGTTGATTTAGTTTGAACTTGATTGAATTAAAGGTAATTAAATTAGAGTAGCACAAATATAACTATATATTAACTAGGAAATTGCCCGTCAAAAATGACAGGAAAAAAAATTAAGGCTGGCAATGCTGTTTGCCACACAATGTGAGTCTTTTGCTCCTCTGAGCACCTGCGTTGGTTTTATTTTCAAAGTTCCGTGTGCCGGCATTGTTAGTGTAAGTGTTACTAAGTAAGTGTGTGTTACTGTCTTCGGCGTCGTGTATTTTCAAAGTTCTGCATGCCTGGCTTTGCAGAGCCTTGTTTTCATCCTGTTTCAGAATTTTTACGTTTTTCGTCCTCCATTTTTTCCCTCGATTAGCCGATTTTCATTTGAGTATTTTTGTTGTTTTTTGTTGTTTTCGAGTTATGCGATTAAACCAAATGCGTGCCTCAACTGCTCGCCTCGCTTTGTGAGGCTCGCAGTGCAATGAGCGCCTTTGGCGCTCGTTGCAGGCTAAGTCCTGCAAGCCTCAACTGCTCGCTTCACGAGGCTTGCAGTGCAATGAGCGCCTTTGGTGCTCATTGTAGCCTAAGTCGTGCATGCATCAACCGCTCGCAGTCGACTGCTCGCCTCGATTCGCAAGGCTCGCTGTGACCAACATCACAAACTTTCCGGACACTGACAATTATATATGTTATGTGTGTGCTGATTTTGATAAATAGATTTATAATTTGTCACTCAATACAGTTATATGTTTGCTTATTTAGTTATGCTTTCAGATAAATTACAATAGATCACAGCCT
Organism: Discoglossus pictus; assembly: GCA_027410445.1. Lineage (NCBI taxonomy): Eukaryota > Metazoa > Chordata > Amphibia > Anura > Alytidae > Discoglossus > Discoglossus pictus. Next base: position 254,028,472 of record CM050167.1, on the reverse strand, counting down.
TGTGGGAGCTCTTTAAGATTCCCTGTATAATGTAACAGTCCTAGATGTCAGGTAATAGACATGTACAGACTTTTCCACCTGGATGATTATACTTCAGGTCCAATCTTCCAAGTCACTCATCACAAAGATAATATACAGAGAAAGTAAACACAAGCAATAAGTAAATGAATTGACTATATTCAATTATATGTATTCCTTTCATCTTGGCAAGTGCCAGAGCTCAACTACGGTGCCCCGAATTTTCATCTATATTTTGTATTTTTACATTGCACTTATTATCAAGTATAGTTCTTCCAAGGAGCATACTTTAATGTGGGACTTCAGTGTTATGTGATAAGAGGTCAGGCAGAAAGCCATTACAATTGTCAAATCTCACAAGTTCCTACTTGCTATGTATGATCATCTGTCCTTGAAACCTTTTATAATTAAACAGACAAATTATAAAAAAGTTAGCAGCCAGAGACCAATAAAGAGCCGACATTTAATATAGACATTTGCATGACTGTAAGCTTACAGCTTTACAAACTGACACTAATGTGAATCCATAGCTGTATTTTATTTAGGTACTGGTTCATGTCTATTCACTGAAGGCCTCTTCCTGTTTAGACTCCCTCGATTCTGCTGCATCACTGTCACCATATTTGGAGACCACTCTGGACATCAGAACATGTAGGATGTATATGAGCCACATTTGGCTCCTGAGGAATAAATTGGAGTCCCCTTTTTACAGTCCTTGCCTTGGTCTTGACTTTTATTGAATTATGAGACATATTTTGTGAACACATAATGGAAAGCAATGAAAAGTCAAAATCAAGTTTTGATTTGATGATTTCTCTAAGTTATCTTTTTATGTATTTCATGATATTTTTTTCTTCCTTCCTCATAGCTCATACAAAATATAAGTTCTGGGGCTCTAGGGACATCCTGTCTATATAAAGAAATATACATGTTCTTTTGCAACACAAGTTCAGCTTTATTCTTCGAGCTAAGATCCTGTCATGTGCCAACAATGTGATGCAATAGTCTTGAAAGTAAATATTCAGTGTAACACATTCATGTTCGTTAACAATTATCTTAGATAACAAAAAGGTAAACTTTAGTCTGTCTTGTCTAGTTTATATTATAACTAGCGACTTGCCCGTCAAAAATGCCGGCAATAAAAATTGAAGCCTGGCAATGGTGTTTGTCACACATTGCGAGCCTCTCCCCCCTCTACTTTATTGGCCTCGCGATTAGCGCCTTCGGCGCTAATCACGGGCCTCGCAATGAGCGCCTTCGGTGCTCATTGCGAGCCTCTCTACCCCTCTACTTGACGGTAGGGGCTCATTGCGAACCTCTCCCCCCTCTACTTTACTGGCCTTGCGATAAGCTCCTTCAGCGCTCATCTCTGGCCTTGCAATGAGTGGCTTTGGCACTCATTGTGAGCCTCTCCCGCCCTCTACTTCCTCTCCCTCCCCTCTGTCCTCTTCCCCCCCTCTCCCTCCCCTGTGTCTCTTTCCCCGTTCTCCCTCCTTTGTTTCTCCTTCCCCCCTCTCCCTCTCCTGTGTCTCTTTACCCCCTCTCCCTCCCCTGTGTCTCTTTCCCCCCCTCTCCCTCCCTTGTTTCTCCTTCCCCCCTCTCCCTCCCTTGTTTCTCCTTCCCCCCTCCCTCCCCTGTGATTCTTCCCCCTCTCCCTCCCCTGTGTCTCTTCCCCCCTCTCCCACTTCTGTGTCTCTTCCCCCTCTCCCACTCCTGTGTCTTTCTCCCTCCCCTGTGTCTCTTCACCCCGTCTCCCTCCCCCTGTGTCTCTGCCCCCTCATCCCTCCCCTGTGTCTCTGCCCCCTCATCCCTCCCCTGTGTCTCTGCCCCCCTCATCCCTCCCCTGTGTCTCTGCCCCCTCATCCCTCCCCTGTGTCTCTGCCCCCTCATCCCTCCCCTGTGTCTCTCCACCCCATGACCCTCATCTCTTCCCCCATCCGCTGTGTCTCCTCCCCCATCCTGTCCCTCCCCTCCTCTCCCTCCCCTGTTTCTCTTCCTCCCCTCCATCCCCTGTGTCTCTCTTCCCCCTCCCCTGTGTCTCTCTCCCCCCTCTCTCTGCCCTGTGTCTCTCTCCCCCTCTCTCTCCCCTGTGTCTCTCTTCCCCCTCCTCTCTCTCCCCCGTGTCTCTCTTCCCCCTCCTCTCTCTCCCCTGTGTCTCTCTTCCCCCTCCTATCTCTCCCCTGTGTCTCTCTTCCCCCTCCTCTCTCTCCCCTGTGTCTCTCTTCTCCCTCCTCTCTTTCCCCTGTGTCTCTCTCTCCCCCCTCTCTCTCCCCTGTGTCTCTCTCCCCCTCTCTCTCCCCTGTGTCTCTCTTCCCCCTCCTCTCCCTCCCCTGTGTCTCTCTTCCCCCTCCTCTCCCTCCCCTGTTTCTCTCTTCCCCCTCCTCCTCTCGCTCCCCTGTGCCTCTCTTCCCCTCCTCCTCTCGCTCCCCTGTGGCTCTCTTCCCCCCTTCCCTGTGTCTCTCTTCCCCTCCCCTGTATCTCACTTCCCCTGTGTCTCTCTTCCCCCCTCCTCTCGTGTCTCTATTCCCCCTCCTCCTCCCTCCCTACCTCATGTATCTCTTCCCCCTCATGTATCTCTACCCCCTCCTCTCCCCCCGTGTCTCTCTCCCTCACCTCAATGCTGTAGACGCGCGCGCACGCTTATGTGGCGTCTGTGCGTGCGCGCGCACGCTTGTTTGCCAGGCTACCCGTGCACGCGACGTCTTCGCGTGTGCGTGTGCGCACGCTTGTCTTCCCGGCTACCCGTGCACGCCACCAGAGCAGAGAGGCTGCAGGACTAATGGGAGCCACGGCAGAGGGATTTGTGAAACTGCGAGTTGTTGTCAGCTGCGGCCCTCACTTTCCGAGGGCCGCAAAGCGTGACAACAACTCGCAGTTTGACAATTATTATGTGATAGTTACATGTATAATTATAGTTATGTCATTGCACAACCACTACATCACAGGGTATGTTTTTTTATATTTATATATAATAGCTGTCAGTTTGTATTCATTAATATTTGTAAATGAACTGTATATTGGTTAGTGGGGCACTTTTTCTGTTAGTGATGAATATATAAAATTGTATTCAGTCTCAGACCTAACCATGCCAAATTTAACCAAAGCAGATTCAAGAGAATACGTGTATGAGATTGTTTAGTAGATTTCCACACAAGACCATCTACTGTTTCTTTCCAAATGCATAAGTGATAGCCAAAGTGACTTAACTACAGTCTAAAGTGACTCAGCGTACACATCCAATTCCCGGATCATCCCTCCCTCTGTTTCACTGTTGGTTACTTCCTTCTGCCTGATTACGGAGGGGGCATGCCACTTTTTTGGCACACTCTGCTAGTCTGTGGCCATCCTCTTTCTCTGATAGAAAGACTCGGAGCAAGAGTTACCCATATGGCTAAGCACTGAGTCAGATTGCAGACAATAAACATAGGTCTCCTCTGTGAGCCATTTCAGCCCAAAACCTACTGACTAAAAATGTTAAGAAATCTCAACAACATCACAGAACACCAACATATAATTAATGACTGTACATGCATTTACTTAACCTTGGATGGAGATAGTTATAGTCCATGAATGCTAGTGACGTTTACGAGATATCACTTTATTTTTTCAGATACATGAGGTGAATAACATGTTTACAGTGGGTAGCTTGTTAGCAGCTGGTTACTCTTGGTGTCAGGAACGATTGATCCTTTCCATAAAGAAACATCTGGAGGGCTGATGATCTCACTATTAACAGGCATGCAAATTAAGGCACACTTTTCCTTATCTCTAATCTAAACCTTTATAGCCAAAATAGTTGAAAGTGCTGGCCTCTCTAAAAAAAACAGTATCTAGAACCTAGGGGCCTCATTCTATTATCGGCCGTAGGAGATGCGGGGCCGCACGCGCCGGAGGAAAGCCTTTGATCTTAAACGGCCGCAAGAGTTTCGGCCGCAAGCAAATCCTGGTTGCTATTCAATTGCTCCGGGAACCCCCTCTGCAAGGCTAAAACCGAGCCGCAGCTTACTTGCAGCAAAAAGGCCCCGCAGGCACACAATTAAGCACATAATAAAGCCATAATAAAGCCATCCTGCACTCTGAGGAGACTATAAAGTGATTGTAGGTGTTAGCATTCATAGCACAACATTCCCCTACACTCAAATCCGTAAATAATGTTTTTTTTTAAATTTATGTCACATATCCATGTAAAAAGTCCAGAGGGCTTGGAGCACCTCAGACCCTCCCACGCTGCGGCCGGAAAATAAACAGTTAATTAAATCTGGGATTTGGGCTGATGTGCAAGCTTGAGAGGGGGTTGCTATTAATCCTCATGTCCCCCATTATGATCCCTAGCATTTACAGAGCTTTACAGTGCCGTCTTGAATTTATTTTTGCTTTTAAAGTTTTCTGAGCTTACGGCCGGTTGCAAGATATACGGCCGGCCGTAAGGGGATATCCTTGCGGCGCCGTCTATTTGAATTGCAAGGTAGCGGGAGCCCCGCAAGGAATTGCAGCTTTGCGGCCGATTTATGGCCGATAATAGAATGAGGCCCTAGGTGAGCAACCTATTTGTCAGTGTTGCCACTACACTGGTAAAGAATTGAAATTTGCCACACCATGCATAAAATAAAAAATTTGGTTTGGAAATCAAATACTTTAAACCACTTCCAATAATCAAAGCTATAGATAGAATTATCTGCCAATTATCTTTGATTATACAAAACATTTTTACACTACGCAGTATCAGCCTTATTAAATTCCGATTTGGCCAATTGAATAGGGCTCTATATAAGCACACAGCATATTTTTTTACAGAAGTGTTTAGTTAGTGAAGACCTTGCTTTTGGATAGAAGATCACTAACTAAACACTTCTGTAAAAAAATATGCCATGTGCTTATATAGAGCCCTATTCAACTGGCCGAATCCAAATTTAATAAGGCTGTATATTTTTACTATTTACACAAAATGACTGCTAATCCTAGACATTAAATAGAATATAACACAATCTAATGATATTGGTAACTTGTGATATCACTATGTCTCTATCCTGGTAATACAGTCTCCTGATATCTCCTTAACAATAACACACACATCAAAACTATAAGCCTTATTAAATTGCAATTGGGCCAATTCTAATGGGCTCTATATAAGCACAGAGCATATTTTTTTACCAAAGTTTTTAGTTAGTGAAGACCTTGCTTTTGGATAGAAGTTCACTAACTAAAAACTTCTGTACATATGCTGCGTGCTGAATTGCAATTTAATAAGGCTGTATGTGTGGCCTTCAATGACCCTAACATGGAAGCTTACCAAATCCCACAAACTCCCTGTCACAGCCAGCTCATAGTTAAAAAGGTTTGTTACATTTTATTATTGGAGCCATTTGAACAACTCAAGTAGAGTTGAAACATTAGTTTTCTTACCAGTTATTAACAGTGAATTGAGACACTTTTCCTGTGCACTTAGCCTTTTGTTGCAAATATAGGACAGGTCAAGAGGTGCCAAGAACAAGCTAAATGAAATAAAGAAGATACATTAATTTATAATAAGTAGAATTAGGGTAATGTGGCAAGTGTATAGGAGTCAGGGAAGTCTGTTCTTTCAGGACCCAAAATATTCTCTTGTGTGTGGCTTTGAAAATGCCACTTCCTGTGAAATGTTCTCCAGAATAACAGAAGCCTGGAGATGTATGGTTTCATAAGTGACCATCGCGTTATAGGGAAGTTGGTGGGGAATGATCTTTATACTGAATAAACTGTGCGTGTTGCGTTCAGTTTATTGGAGATACATGTGAGGTTATGCCAGTTGGAAACAGGAACACCAACTTACTTACCAATTAACATGTGCCCAGTTCCCTTAATCAGAGTGTCTTATTCAAGTTTCAGAATGTATCACTTTTGGACTTATCATATAAGATCATATACTTATTACACTGTAATGGAGTGAGAGACCTTGCGGAGTGATTGTGACACAGTGTGACATAGCTCCATATTGAAGATTTCCACAAGATAAAATAACACCCACTGTGCAGAGAGAAAACTAACTGTATATTCAAAGTCTCCTTCCATCTCTCAAATATAGCTACACAAAGAAAAATGGCAGGTTCTCCAGCAACATAAATGTATATAAAAGGGAATAAATTAGAGGATGTACTTTTATTTACATAATAAAAGTAATTTGCCCATGTTCAAGTACATTTTAAAAACATGAATATGGTGTCCCTTTAACTGAACATTTATTTTATTTGCAATTAAATACAACAATAAATTTATTTCAATGGGGTAAAACTTTGAAAATAAGTTATTTGGTTATCCCAGTAACATATTGCAGAAACATGGACCTAAAGTAAGACCTAAAGTGACACTGTCACCTCCACAGGTTTGAGAAGGTTTCGCCTTAAAGAGCCTAAGAACAGATTATACATTGCACTAGCCCTTTATTTCTACAGTAAATGATTCCAGATATATTTAACATTCCTGTCTGGATTCCATATACTAATGTTTAGCATAACATGCTAATTTGCAGCTCAGGGTGCTTGTTAAGGGTGGGAGAGGACCAAACCTTACAGAGGCATGTTGTTGACATCACAAAGATAGACACGCAGAATGTCATCCTAATTAGCATAACACATCAGCTAATTAGTATTTATGAAACATTCATTTGCACAATAATACAGCGCAGGTAATTCTAAATTTCTCTGTAATTATTAACTTTTCATGCTCTTTAAGAATAACTTAAAAACAAAAACTTGATTTTGCGGTGACAGAGTCCCTTTAACCAACCAATAAATGAACATATTAGCTTTTGATAAACAATAACATGATGCCTCATCTTATAATGTTGTATTGACACTGTACTGGTGCTGAAAGCTGTTAGCTGTTGGCACCCACATATTGATATACTGTACCGATACATGAGGCCACAGGACAATAATAAAAAATTAGCATCTCATAAACCAATCAGAAAACAGGCAAACCTTTTCAGACTTACTTTGATCCATGTTATTGAAAATTGATCCAGAGGAAGACAAGAAAAAAAAATTAAGCATTTCCAATGATCTCACTTGATGAAAAATAACTTTCTTCCTGATCCCAAATATGGAAATCAGATTATTATTTGGTTGAATAACCTGCTTAATTTCAGGTGATTATATCCTGCATATGCTTTTTTATCTAAAAATGTATGCAACCTTTTTTAAAGGTAATCATATTACTTCAATATATGATTTGTGCCATTTTCACTCATTTTATTCATAGGAATACGTTTCCAAGGTGCGTTATGGGGTCTGGGAAAATGTTTCATGGAGCTCATTTAGGGCTCTGTGGTTCAAAAACGCTTTTGGTGGCAAAAAGGGTTCAATTGCTGTTTATTTTGAGAAACATTGTTCAGATCATATATTCATACGTTCTTGCTAAGTCCTAAAGGGATGCTATCGTTTGGAAAAAAACGTTATATGTATGTAAACCAAAAACATAAGCAACTTTGTTATGAGCAGAAAATATTTATTAGAAAACAATCCTTATTTTATCAGACTCTGCTTGTGTCTGCAGGTTTTCATATTGGATCTTTTCAGACTACTTGTTGGCAACTGAAAGGGAAGTTTTTTCATTTAATCCTAATATTATTGTGGCAGCCTTTCATTTGAACTAGGCAGGTATTATAGCTTCATCCAAGGTCCCACCCATGTAACTAATGCCCTTAGGAACAAAATCAAATGTCACTCTCCATTAAAATGTAATATTACAAAATTAAACCACTACAAATAACTTTGATTAAGTTTAGATTAATCAAAAAATCCTACAGGAGTAACTTGGCAGCTTCTGCTTTCCATAAGCACAGAGGACTAACTGGTAGACTGGGCATTTTTTAACCTACATAGATAGTTCATATTCTCTAGTACAAGAAACCTAAGTTTAAGTAGAAGTTGCCCTATAAGACAGTAAACTTAAAATAATTATATTATTATATATATATTATATATTATATTATCTAGACTGATATCCTATGAGATATTTATACTTTTAAAATCAGTTGCCATTTTTAGATGCATGCAATCTGCCTTTAACTTGAATGAGAGACATTGTATAGAAATATAGTTTTCTAGATATGTTATGAAGAAAAGAGAAGAATCAACATCATTTGTAAAAATAATAAAGGAGTAATCGTTAATTGGACAATGACAAGAGTAAAAAGAGTATATGATATTACATTATAATCATCTAATAATCTAAACAGAAATAAAATATCATAAAAATATTGCATGTATCAGAGATATTCACAGTCTTAATTATTTTTAAATTACATTGAAATTGAATCTTCTGAGATTTTTTGCTTCCATTTCTTTCCATGTGATATATAATTAGTACCTTGTATTTGCTTTCCCACCCTCACTGAATATAGTTTCTCCTTAATCAGTGGTTCATCTATATTTGGTGCTCCTGGGTAACTATTCGAACCCAACCATTTGTACCTACAAAGAACGCAGCATGAAGAGGTTCTGTGAAGGTAGCAGTGAAGGTGTGTAAATGTCTGATAGGGTCACACAGCTGGTAAAAGGACAATTGACCGTCTTCATAGTTTAGGTAAATTCCGAATCGCTCAAAAGAACCTTCTGGGTATATTTTACTTTGTTTTGAACAATGCATCACAGAATATTTTGTGTCTGACATGTGCAAACACCATGACTGTTTATTCTTTCCAATGTGGTATTGGGAACCAATCCTTCCTAGATTTTGATAAGCCATCCCTACCTTCCAGTACCCTACTTTGCTTGTTTCCACTTCCCAGTAATGTTGCCCAGAACAAAAAGCCTGTGTGCTGAAAACCTGGCAAAAACCAAATCTCTCTGGTGTAAATTTAACAAGATTATAGTCCATTATGCAGGATGCTTCTTTCAAGTCATTTGACACAGCAAGATTACAAGCAGCTGTATTTATATCTAATAATAAGTCTGGGTGCTCCTGTATATTAAATGTTTGTTTTGACTTTAGATCTGTCATAATGTTATCAAATAATCTCTGTAGAGCTTTTGTGATCATAAATTCATGTAAATCACCTACAGAAGAGATCTTATTGGTTTTTATTTCTTCTGCATCATTAGTATCAAAAAATTCAGAATAGACGGGCTCATGTGTATATAAACTTAATAACGGATCAGTGATTGCACAAAGCTTTTCAGTGTGAAACATCTTCCTGGATAACTCTTCCTTCTTTTCTTCTAGCTGTTCAATTTCATCATAAATTTGAGATGAAATCTGCTGTTTTTGCTTCCCAATTTCTCTCTGGACATGCTGCTCGATGGTTTCCAACTGTCCTCTGATATCTGTAAACAAGGCAGTGGCTTGCTCACTTGCCCCATTTGCTTTTTCTTGGAGTTTCTTGTTGTGTTGCTGTAGAGTTTGCAATGTTACCTCTATTTCCTCTCTTCTTGAACATAGTTTATTCAGATTTTGTCTCATTTTTCCCCTTTTCTTTGCCATACGGTCAGTCAGCACTTCAACTCTGTGTGTTTTATGGTCTCCAATCAAGAAGCAAGATAAACAGATCAAGACTGAATCCTCAAGGCAGTAATATTTTAGGAACTCCTTGTGGATAGAACATTTTCTGTCTTCCAATGAAGTGGCGGGCTCAATTAACTCATGCTCTGTGTTGTGATTTTTTAGGTGGGCATCACAAATGGAGGCATCACAATGTAGACATGTTTTAGAAGCAGGCACAGGAGAATCAACACAATAATTACAGAAGATCAGAGTATGTTCTTGTTCAGGTGGAGTCGAATAGAAACTTTCAACTATGCTACCCAATTTCATGTTTGTCTCCTCTGTGGTAGCCCCTTGAAACTCAGCCTGGCATCCAGGACACGTAAGAACTATAGATTCTTCCTCGGTATCAGACAAACTCCCAACACAGTCCCGACAAAAATAATGATCACAGCTCTGAAAGCTGGAGCTGGAAAGTTCCCCTCTCGGATCAGCAGACGACATCCTTGATATCAGTAAAGTGAAATGAAACTGCAAATGTCTTATAATTTAGTACATAGGGTGTGACAATTCTGTTGCTACTAGAATATTAACTCTGTACATTCTTGAATTACAAAATCTTCTGAAATAGCTACTGTAATGGTCAAATCATCATGGAACTACACAAAAATACCACAGGTTCCAAACACAGGACTTAGACTACCTAGCAATTCTGGATCACCCTACAATCCCCTTTATCTTATTACTTCACTCTCTTGCCCTGATCTGTCATCTCACAATACAAGTGCGTCTAGAGGATATCTCACACATCAGCAGACTTCCATGACTTTAAATAGCGTGTTGGTGATTTAACACCCAATCGTAAAGTATTTCAATAATAGAAAAATAAAAAAAGCTGTATTTGATATCCATAAAAAAAACTGTAACTAAAATCAAGGGTGAAATATGCTAGAAATTGAAGGGAATACAAGTAATCAAAATAGTGTAGCAGTCATTAATTGTACCACACGGTATTCATTCTAGATGGTATGTGGACATTGGTATCATTCATTCACACCAACAGGGAGGTATGATGGTTAAATAAATGTACATAAGTGTACATAATAAGTGTACATAATAACGTAAGATAATAAATGTGTCTAGATATAGCCAGTAATCTTTGAGTATATATACACAATAGGGAGAGGCACCTCTCAGTCAAAGTGCATTCCCGAATGCACCAATGGTCATTTAATATCCAAGTAGCCACTAAAAGGGCTAGAGAGAAATCCTGTGATCTCAATTGATCCTCCTAACATGTTAATGTCCCATTTCTAACTATATGCCCTGTATCTGACAACAAAATCCTAGGTATGGAATGTAACATACAAAATTCCTGATCTGACTGATGCACGCTTGTGTGCTCTAACGCACTATTTCCCAATTATGCCCAGAAATACTAATCTGGCTCTCATAAAAAACACATATTAAAAACAAAAATGAAAAAAGAATATTGTGGGATAGTAGTAGCCTCAGAAACACATACAAACAATCAAAGGGACCATAGGCTGTTCCAGTTTGTATTCAACTAAACACTGAAAATATAAAACTGCACTCAGTGAGCCTCACAATCAAGTGAACTTGGGACAAGAAAATCAAATCCCACTAGCAGCCTAACGGCTTGTTTCATCACTGTGAAAACTTAGTGACTCGAGTATAAGCCGAGGGTGGGAAATGTGCTGCCCACTGTGTCCCTCTTGTGCCCTCTGTATCCCCCTCTTTTGTGCCCTCTGTGGCTCTTTCTTGTGCCCCCTCTCTCTCCCCTGTGTCTCTTCCCCCTCCCTCCCCTGTGTCTCTTCCCCTCCTCTCACCCCCCTGTGTCTCTTCCCCTCCTCTCCCTCCCCTGTGTCTCTCCCCCTCCCTCCCTTCCCTGTGTCTCTTCCCTCTCTCTCTCCCCCCTGTGTCTCTTCCCCCTCCTTCCCTCCCCTGTGTCTCTTCCCCCTCCTTCCCTCCCCTGTGTCTCTTCCCCCCCCTCTCCCTCCCCTATGTCTCTTCCCCTCCCTCCCTCCCCTCTGTCTCTACCCCTCCCTCTTCTCTGTCTCTTCCCCCTCTCCCTCCCCTGTGTCTCTTCCCCCTCTCCCTCCCCTGTGTCTCTCCCGCCCTCCCCTGTGTCTCTTCCCCCTCTCCCTCCCCGTGTCTCTTCCCCCCCTCTCTTCCCTGTGTCTCTTTCCCCCCTCTCCCTTGTGTCTCTTTCCCTCCCTTATCATCCTCCTCATCCTCCCTCCTCAACCTCCCTCCTAAACAGCCCTCCTCATACTCCCTTCTCATCCTCAACCCCCTCCTCATCCTCCCTCCTCAACCCTCCTCCTCAACCTCCCTCCTCAACCTCCCTCCTCAACCCCCCTCCTCATCCTCAACCCTCCTCATCCTCAACCCTCCTCATCCTTAACCCCCCTCCTCAACCTCTCTCCTCAACCCCCCTCCTCAACCCCCCTCCTCATCCTCAACCCCCAACATCAACCTCTCTCCTCAACCCCCCTCCTCCACTTCCCTCCTCATCCTCCCTCCTCAACCCTCTCCTCAAGCCCCCTCATTATCCTCAACCCCCTCCTCAACTTCCCTCCTCAACCCCCCTCCTCAACCACCCTCCTCAACCCCCTCCTCAACCCCCCTCCTCAACCTCCCTCCTCAACCCCCCCTCATCAACCTCCCTCCTCAAACCCCTCCTTAACCTCTCTCCTCAATCCACCTCCTCATCCTCAACCCCCTCCTCATCCTCAACCCCCCTCCTCATCCTCAACCCCCCTCCTCACTTTACCCCTCTCTAATTACCTCCCCCTCTCCCTTTCTCTCCCAATGCTAATGACGTGACATGCATGTGACATCACTTCATTAGCATATGCCGGGTCCCGACCCGAGGAGCAGCTGATGGAAGGTAAGTGAGGGGAAAGGGAGAGGGGGAGGTAATTAGAGAGGGGTAAAGTTAGGAGGGAGGATGAGTAGCAGGGTTGCGAATGAGGAGGGGGGTTAAGGATAAGGAGGGGGGTTGAGGAGGAGGGTTGAGGAGGGGGGTGAGGAGGAAGGTTGAGGAGGATAATAAGGGAGGGGGAGGGAAAGAGACACGAGGGAGAGGGGGTGGAAAGAGACACAGGAGAGGGAGAAGAGACACGGGGGTGGAGAGACACGGGGGGGGGGAGACACAGGGTGACTTGAGTATAAGCCGAGGGGGCCATTTTCAGCCTTAAAAAAACGGCTGAAAAACTCGGCTTATATTTCACCCTTGCTTTTAGTTGCATCGGTTCTTTTTGTGAATATCAAATAAAGCTTTTTTATTTTTCTATTGTTGAAAGACTTCCATCACTGCAAGCTCAAACTGCCTCAAACATCCAAGTTTTCCATTTCTCTACTATAAAATCTAGAGTGAACTTATTTTGCCCAGAAACTGAGGATGAAGTGTCTATATTTCAATCTTCCGCTCATGATCACAACAACCGTTTTCCACACACCTACTTTTATCTCACTTCTTATTCATCTTTTTAGCCTTTCCCTAAAAAGTCAAATTTCTATCTCACGGTTCATTTCCTATCTCTCAAGTCACATTATAACATGCTTTCCAGCTTCCTCAAGATCAATATACAGCAATGACTAGAATCCTGCTCTTACCCTTACTGACAACTTCATCATAACTCTGCTTGCTGCATTGTGATTATATTGGATTCTATGCTTATTATTATTATTATTATCCTTTATTTGTAACTTGCCAACATAGGCTCCTATGTAAATCTTGAATTGTAATTTGCAACAGTGCAGTAAATCACTACCCGTGTATGCTAATATTTTGCTCCCCGCATTACGTCAGTCATGCCACATACATAAACCATGCTTTCGTCAGTAGCACTGAAGGAGTTGGACTAAGGCAGATATTCGCCAATCAATTAACTTTTACTGATATTCTTGCTGCGTCCCTGCCATAGCAGCCAATGGAAAATGGCCATGCATTAGTGATTAGCCGTCATACTGTATATATTTGTGAGTTTTAAGCCCAAGCGCTGACTGTGTTGTAGATTTTCACAAATTAGCCGGCAAGAGTATGAGGTTTGGTTCCAGAGAGAGAGAGATATAGACTGCAGGAAAAGTAGCAGATTGGAGAGCAGATTTCTATTTGTTTCATTATTCTAGATACATATTTAATACTGTACACTTCATTTCACTTAATACATAGTGATATCACATAATATACACACACATAGGCGAAAAATACACACAAATAACTAGGACACACCATCCAATCACACCCACCCCACCCTACCCTATACCCAATAGATAAAAGAAAGCACATAGAAAATACATTATTCTTTTAATTAAAAAAACATATACACATTCACCTTGTTTTATTTATCTTTATATTTTTTGTTGGTGAGTGATGGAAGGGGGTGAGAGGAAGGGAGAGGAGGAGAGAGAGAAGAGGGGGTCCCGAGGAGTTGAGGGAGGAAGTGGGAGGAAGATAGAGGGTGGGAGGGCAGAAGTGGGAGGGAGATAGATGGAAGGAGGAAGTGGGGGGACGAAAGGAGAGGGAGGGGAAAGAAAGGAAGACGGTTGATGGGGTAAAATGTAGGGAGGGTGCGAGTGGAGGGGAAAGGTCTAGGAGTGGTAGGTCTGGGGGGAGGGCAGGAGGTAAGGTAGAGGGAGGGTGGGATGAACCCATAGACTTATGTACTCATAGTTCAGGGTCAGAAGGGGGCTGATATCAGGGGTTAGTGGTGGGGCACAGACAGGGCTCTGGGTCAGAGCAGGGAAGTATGAATAACTGTCCACAGTCAGGAGGACAAGAGCCAAACATAGGGCCCCTAACTATAGACCAGAATAGAGGATGGGACTCCTCAATGCCATCCGTGCCCGCGCCCATATCATTAAAGGGGGTAGGAAAGTTAATGACAGGCCCCTGGGGCAAGGCCTGGATGTAGGTAGCAGCCTCAGTCACAGAGTTCGGTTTTGTGCAGGTTTGTGAGGTTTGTAAGGCATCGTTATGACGAAAGTCAAGCAAAGGTCAGGAGGATGATGAAGGAGGGGGCCAGAGCAGCCAAAGCTCCAAGTAGTAGCCCCAGAGTGACTGTTCACTACAAGCAGTGAGAGAATATGCTGAAGGAGATATTAGAAACAGGGACCATCCCAGAGCTCCAGATTTGGTGGCTACACAAGATCTCCTTGCCAGATGAATATCACATAATCACACACATATACACCACACACACATAGATAACTCTAATCACATGGAAATGCTAAGAGTGACATGTCAGCTCTCTGGATGTTAGTAGGCATAGATGGTTCATCTATACATCATCACATTCAGGAACCTCACATATTACTTGCATCAGTGGGCAGCATCAGACATGGGACAAATAGATGCATGGTCGGATATGTTTATGATGGAGCAGTGAAGGCAATGAAACACGTGGGACTTAGCCACCAAACACTTAGTAAACGCGGGATCGCCTTAGGCTGCAAGCAGTTGACCAACGCGGGACTTAGAAAAAAAATGAAGAGACGCAGGACTTAGAAAAAAAAATACAACATAGGAAAAATACAAAGTTTACGGCCGAACTGCGCAAAGCAAAAAACACAAAAAACACACAAAATACCCAAAAAAATACAACAAAAACAAAACACACAGCACGGGTGAACAGGCAGGTCATCTGGGAGTGAGGTGTAATGCAAATTTAATTAGTAATTAAAAATGAAAATGAGGCTACACGACCCCGTAACGCGCAAAACACAGCCAACACACATTTACACAGGAACGTACGAGGTACAAAATACACTATTACACATGAGGGAAAATGCTTGCGAGCCGCGTAACACATAGATAAACAACGCCACTTTACAACACTGACTTGCAACTAATAACATTACGATTCCAAAATGGACCTTTACACAACTAAACCAACGGTTTGCCCTCGCGCACGCTGCCTATTTATAATGCACAGTTGGGACATTCATTACACTTTCTCCTCAGGGCAGCAATACTACAACTGTACATTGCATGCTGCAGGAAAATAAAAACAGATTGTTAGCTCCTCAGGCTATTGATTGCTGGATATATTAATTAGAAATAGGTAAAGTATATTAATTTATTAAGTAACTAATTAATGAATTATTAGCTAACAAGATATAGATATATATCTGTCTTTGTGATGAGCGCCAAAGGTGCTCAGAGGAGCAAAAGTACACAAGAGAAGAGGCTCGCAATGAGTGCAGAAGGTCCTCAGAGTAGAACAAGCTTTACATTGTGTGGCAAACAGCATTGCCATGGCTTCAAATGTTATTGTCCCGTCATTTTTGACGGGCAAGTTCCTAGTGTCTTAATATTTCCAATATGTGTTCACACACTTATTTCAATGTTATCATCCGAATTTTGTAAACTATTTTGTAAAGCATGGGTGAACAAGATCAGTATTGATTATTGTGAGTTAATATTTTGATACATATACATTGTGATACTGATGGGCCTCACCGTTCCACTGAAGTGTTGTTAAACATCTGACCAGTGTAATTAATGATTAATTGATACATTAGGACTATCACTAATTGTCACATGCTCATTATTGGTATACATGTTGGCGTTGGACTTTCCATATTCGGGTGAAACATAAAGATGTATTTATATTATTTAAATGTTTCGCATTTGTGACTGTAATATATTATTTGTAATGGTATTCTAATAATTTCTAAAACTATTCCTGTCTCTTTAAGAGATGTATCCATCTGTGGGCAGATATTTCCTGTTTTCATATGTCTGATAAGTCACAGGTGATAATTAAATAGTTTAGATTGCACATATGTGCCACTAGCAGTGTAAATCCTTCATTTGTGATGATTTAGCATGCTTTTTCTATTGTTACATTTAAGAGGTGCTGCGGTAGTCTGCCATGGTTTTAAAAGCGACTGTGAGTGGTCTTTGGTACCCGTAATAATTTCCTCTCTTTGTTTGACTGTTCTGGCACTGCCCTGATTTGCTAGTGATCTGTAAAATCTTATTAGCATACGGTTTCGGTGTCAAAGTCTCCTTAAGTTACTCTTAATGTATAGTCAGTGTTAAAGGTCAATGGAAAAGTTATCCGCAATTTCCAACTCCGGCTTGCCGCAGTGACTCGTAGCAATTCTCTCTTAATGTTTTAGGGGTGAGTGATTAACATAGCTAGGTAGAAATTTCTGTGCTACTATCAAACTCATAATGGCTTTTGATGGAATTAGCATTGGTGCCATATTCAGTAGCGCTATACACGGGTTAAGTAAACAATTTGAACAAAATTCAAAAGAATTGATGGTGCTGTTATTGAGATTAAAATCAAACATATACAGTCCCCAAATGCTACATTTCTTACAACCAAGTAAATACTTATCACTGACCTACATTTATATTGAGGATAGTTCTATCAATTGAAGGATATCTAAATCCTGAGTTATAGACACTACAACCTTTACTCTAGACTTTTCCATATATGTACTGCCAGTTTAAAAAAATAACCTTCCGATGTTTTACCTTAACCTCATACTCTTTCTTCAACTTATGGTTAGTTATTTGAATGTATGTACGTGACTGCAAGCCCAGGGTGACCTATGTATATTATTAGCCTGTGTACAGTGCCTTGCAAAAGTATTCACCCCCGTTGGCATTTTTTGTGCTTTGTTGCCTTACAATCTGGAAATAACATGGATTGTTTGAGGATTTGCTTCATTTAATTTACAGAACATGCCCTCAACTTTGAAGATTATTTTTTTTATTATTATTGTGAAGCAAACAACAAATTAGACAACATTACAGAAAAAGTCAATGTGCATAACTATTCACCCCCCTAAAGTCAATACTTTGTAGAGCCACCTTTTACGGCAATCACAGCTCCAAGTCACTTTGGGTAAGTCTCTATGAGCTTGCCACATCTTACCACTGGGATTTTTGCCCATTCCTCCTTGCAAAACTGCTCCAGCTCCTTCAAGTTGGATGGTTTGCTTGTGAACAGCAATCTTTAAGTCTGACCACAGATTTTCTATTGGATTGAGGTCTGGGCTTTGACTAAGCCATTCCAACACATTTACATGTTTCCCCTAAACCACTCAAGTGTTGCTTTATCAGTGTGTTTGGGGTCATTGTCCTGCTGGAAGGAGCACCTTCCTCCATACATTTTGGGAGTCTCCCACATACCTTTTCGCAAACTCAAAACGTGCCATTTTGTTTTTTGCTGGAAGTAATGGCTTTCTTCTGGCCACTCTGCCATAAAACCCAACTCTGTGGAGCGTACGGCTTATTGTCTTCCTATGTACAGATACTCCAGTCTCTGCTGTGGAACTCTGCAGCTCCTCCAGGGTTACCTTAGGTCTCTGTGCTGCCTCTCTGATTAATGCCCTCCTTGCCCGGTCCGTGAGTTTTGGTGGGCGGCCGTCTCTTGGCAGGTTTGCTGTTGTGCCATGTTCTTTCCATTTGGTTATGATAAATTTGATGGTGCTCCTGGGGATCATCAAAGATTTGGATATTTTTTTATAACCTAACCCTGACTTGTGCTTCTCAACAACATTGTCCCTTACTTGTTTGGAGAGTTCCTTAGTCTTCATGGCAGTGTTTGGTTAGTGGTGCCTCTTGCTTAGGTGTTGCAGCCTTCGGTGGACTTTCAAAATAGGTGTGTATATGTAATGACAGATCATGTGACACTTAGATTGCACACAGATGGACATCATTTCACTAATGATGATTCTGAGTGTAATTGGTTGCACCAGAGCTTTTTATGGGCTTCATAACAAAGGGGGTGAATACATATGCACATAACAATGTTATGTTTACTATTTCTAAAAAATAGTTTTTTTTGTATATATTTTTCTCATTTCACTTCACCAACTTAGACTATTGAGTTCTGACCCATCACATAAAACTCAGGTTAACAAAACATTAAACTTAAGGTTGTAATGTAACAAAATAGGTAAAAAGTCAGGGGGGTAAATACTTTTGCAAGGCACAGTATATACTATATACTACCAGGAATATAGAATATGACTGCTTTTCAATAGTGTTTTTGCAGCCTGACTTTTTGCATACATTTTGTACCAGACCTAATGGATGTTTTTGTGTTACAGAGTAAAAAATGTGGTTTCTTTATAAGTGATGATTATAATTTTCAGATACTTAAGATTTAGAAATGAATTCTCTCACATCAAATTAGTTCTGTGAAGTATGCAATGTTTATACTTTTAAATATTTCATGCTATCTTATTTTTCTATATAATTATCTTGCTGCAGTGCAGAAATTTGTTATGCAAGTCAATTATTTGATATATGCATTAAATGTAGTCTTAAATTCAAGTTAGGGTACTGACAATCAAGGCTTGCAGCCTTATTAAATTGTGATTCGGCCAGTTGAATAGGGCTCTATATAAGCACAGAGCCTATATTATTTACAGAAGTTTTTAGTTAGTGATCTTCTTTCCAAAAGCAAGGTCTTGCCTAACTAAAAACTTCTGTTAAAAAAATATGCGATGTGCTTATATAGAGCCCTATTCAATTGGCCGAATTGCAATTTAATAAGGCTGATAGTGTCTAAATCCTCTAACTTTACATTTCTGCAGAGTTTATTTACTACCGGTGTGTGGGCCTCAGTGTCTATCAAAATATATGAAATATATATGAGACACACATTACATGATTATTTACAATAGCCAATCCTGTTATAGTCACATGCCATTACAAAAGTGTTATAGTTCAAGGACTTTGGTCACATTTGCAGGTTTGTCACACTTTGCGAGGCGAACAGTCGACCACGCGGGACTTAGGCTGCAATGAGCGGCAAAGGTGTTGATTTCAGTATTTAGCGAAGGAAGCAAAATTACGGCCCGTAGGACAACAAGCACGTGTATGGACTGTGGGCCTCGCAAAAATACAACTTAAATGGACGAATCACTGAACAGTAAAAAGCTGACAAAAACAACAAATACAGAATATGTTGGTGCATTACAAATAAGGTACTATAATAATAAATAATAATATTTATTAATTCTGAACACCATTTTCAAAACTCAAAGCTCTTTCGTCTCATAGTAAAACGTATATTTCTTATAAGTTTGAAAACAGCATCCTCTGCTGGATTGACTAGAGACTGCAATCAGTTTACAAAACCATTTTTAGTGTGGAAAAGGCTGTATAACCAGATAAATTTGGTAATAAGAGACATTAGCTAGAAACAGATTATTATTCTCATCACTATAAAATTGCATGTTTTAGAATTTCCAACTATTTTTCTTAATTCCTCACATATTTACGCATGCAGTGCTATTGTGCATGAGTGCAGATATCTACTTATAGTTTATGCTGCTATGTTTTTTCCCTCGCTGACCCTATTCCACATTATAAAGACACATTTGGTAGGTAAATTTGAATTTCAGAACAATTCAGAACTATTCTATGCTATACTGTGGTAGTATGCATTTATTTATTTAGTTACATTTATATAGCACTATTATAGAAAGGAATAGAATTAAACATAGCACAGGTAAATAAAGTAGGACAGTAAGCTAAATGCAGAGCATACGCAGGATTTAGTTGGTGGTGAAATGGGCCAGGTTCTGGAGCTAGGCCTTGGGTGTGACAGTCCATAACTGGATTTTGAGAGTGCAACAAGGCTTGAACTATTTCACCTCAGATTCAATGCTAACATCTCCAGAACACAAAGGCCCCTATTCAATTGCAAGCCTGCAGCTTACGCTATACGGGCTGTATGTCTGTGATCTTGACGTTTGCTACAATTACAGAGGGATTCAATTGAACAAGCCCGCAATTTATGGGCCGAAAAATGAAACAATGCAATCATAAGTGGCATTTCAGAGTGTGTCATGATCAATTAAGCAAGGCCCTAACTACCGATTTAAAAACAACTAAAAGCAAATGAGACCATCATCAATACGTCAGTAAAACATGGAGGTTACACGACAATCAATTAGCGTTTATAGGTTACATATGCGATTAGACTCGCAATTCGGCAATGTAGAAAATAATAAAAATTAGTGACAGAAATGTTATGGTCCATGTGGGTGGCCTGATATGTATTAACTCATTGATTCCTGAGATTGATATGACAGTGGAATGAAACATAAAACAAAATATTTTTTTATTGCAGATTTGCGAGCTTGAGACTGTTTTGCAAATTATTCTAATGTCTGTCATCACTTTTAAAATGCAGTATTGATTTTTTACTTGCATTTACAGTGCTATTAACAGGTGTTAAACCCCCTTGCGAGTCCTATCTAGTACCCGTAGGAATTTCTTCTACATTTGACATTTACAGGTGTGAAAATAATTGCGAGCTTTAGGAATTGTAGCAATTGAATAGCGATTTGCGATTTTAGCGATAGTAAATTTTGCGGGTTTGAAAGATCAAAGACTTAGATAGGCTGTAAGTTACGATTTTGACAACCGCAGGTATTTTCAGCCTGTAACCCGTAGATCGTTTGTGGCTCGCTAAAAGACGCCAATAGCAAATTAGTTTACAGGCTCCATTACAGGCACCAGTAACTTACAATTGCTCAATTGAATAGGGGTCAAAGTGTCATACTATAGCTTTGTAACAATGTGTAACATTATTTGTATAATAAAGATTCTCAAAATGGGAATATATGTCTATGAAGTTAGAGTAAAGCTGAAACTAATTTACTATACAATAACTGAATTAAATAAACTATTCATTATAGTTATTATACAAAAGAATAAAGTAACAATTGTAATAAATGTATCTGACTAAACGCTACTATTAAGAAATATGTTTATTATTAGCCAGTATTCTTGTATAGCTGAAATGGGTGTTATTTAGTAGATCATTGGAGATGAAGATATAGAATTACATATATAGTTCTCAGCAGCGTGGGGTTGCCAAAACATTTTGGTAACGCAACGTTAAAACTGCAGGCTCACAAAGCGAGGGCCGTCTTTGCGTCTGCAACCGCGGACCTCGCAAAGCGAGGGCCCCGCTTCCAGCCAAGCAAGGAGGGCCAAAGGCGTTCCTTGCGCTGGTGGAGATGAGCACCATAAGTGCTCATCCCTACAACTCCGTACAACTTTTAGGCAGGGAGCGCCGAAGGTGCTCACTGCGCTGGTGGAGATGAGCGCCATAGGTGCTCATCCCTACAACCCCCCCGACTTTGGCAGGGAGAACCAAAGGCGCTCACTGCAATGGTGGAGATGAGCGCATTAAGAATCCTACCTACAACCCGCGGGACTACAGAACAACAGATAACTCAAATACACAATTCACAGTGCGAGACCCGTGGCACTTTGAAAAAAATCGCCTGAAAAAATTACGTCCTATAACAATTTGAAAAGGAACCCGCCACTTAGAGAAAATAAAATACGACCCACAAAAAATACCAACTTAACGGCCGAACCGCGCACATCCACAAACATGAAATACACAACAAATAGAAAAAAAAAATACCAAAAACATCACGCACAGTACGGGGGGACAGCTAGGACGTCTGGAAGTGAGGTTACACGCAAATTTATGTAGAATTTGCAGAGTTTCACCACTCCAAAATCACCTAAGAAAAAATGGCCACCGAAAAAAACTAAAATGAGGCTACACGAACCCTAAACACGCAAAACACTGCCAGGCACATACGACTTTTAGCCAGGAACGTACGAGGTGCAAACTATTAGGAAGGACGAAAAATGCCCCAGACCCACGTAACACATACACACTCGCCGCCATTTTACAACACTAACTAGAAACTAATAACATTAACAATCTAAAATACCACATTACACAACTACACAAACGGTGTAGTCTCGCGCATGCAGCCTATTTACACTGCACACTTGCCACATTGCTGACACTTTCTCCTCGGATCATCAACAGTCCAAATGTATGTATGCTGCAGGAAAAACAACAGCGATTGTTAGCTCTTCAGGATATTCATTCCTGGATATATTCATTAGAAATAGGTAACGTATATTAATTTATTATGCCATGAATTAATTAATTAATTATTATAACAAAATATATTTATATAAAAAGCTCAGAGGAGAGGCTCGCTTTGCCAAAGTCGCTCAGTGCGGAGCTCACAATGAACGCCCAGGGTGCTCAGGGGAGCAAAAGTACACAAGGGGAGAGGCTCGCAAAGAGCGCCAAAGGTACTTAGAGGACTAAAAGTCTTACATTGCGTGGCAAACAGCATTACCTGCCTTACAATTTTATTGCAATAATTTTTTGATGGGCATATTACTGTGTCATTGGGCTGAATACACATTCATCAATATTCTAACGCTGTCCGTTTCCATTCATGAGGCAGTACAGTAGCACATTAGACATCCTAAGGATTTTAACACAGAAGAGTGAGAGCAAAAATGTATTTCTGTATTCATGTATTTTTATGTGTATAGTGTGCGCAGTACTTTACAAAGTGTGTGTGTTTGTGTTGTTCAGTTGTGTCCAATGGACTATAACACATAATGCTGATCCACTTGGTATTCATGGCAGAGATACTGGGTGGGTTGCCAGTTCCTTCTCCAATGGGCCACAGCACTCAGATCCTGGTATTCCTATGTGGTCTCCCATCCAAACACTGACAAGGAACAGTCCTTCATGGCTTCAGGGTAGTATGACCGCTTTGTTCCCTGACTGAAATTGAACTCAGGTCACAGTGTTGAAAGCACCAAATCCTAACCACTGGACCACCAGGGAACCCACTTAATAAAGTGCAAATGGGTAAGTGTATAGAAAGGAGGATACTACTACATATCTAGAAGTGGAAGCTCTTGGAGTGTATATGTATAGAGGTGTTTAAGCTAAAGCTTGGAAGCTGTTATATTAGGGATTCTCAGATGTTGTGCAGCAGTGTGTCCCAGTGGCGCGGCGGCTACTAGTGAGAAAAGTCTTAGCTGAGCTTTAGAACTGAATGGAGCAGTGTGGAGATATCCAGTGTAGAGCGAGGAAGAGTTGGAGTATAAGGATGAGCTGATGAGTGAACAGCCATGAAGCAGAGAAGGAGAGTTCTATAGGCTTTATTACAAGACATTTGAGGAATTTTAGCATGGGAGAAGAATAAAGACATTTAGAAGAAAGGGAGATTATATAAGCAGCTGCATTAAGTATAAATTGTTGAGGATAAAGATAAGCAGGATAAATAAAGGCTAGCAGTCATCTAGATGGCATAGGGTAAGAGCCTAGGTATTTGTTCTGGTAATGGAGAGAAAAGGACATATGTTTCTTATATTACTGAGGGAAAAACAACATGTTTGCACTTTGGAATGGATATGAGAGGAGAATATTAGGGACAACTCCACTATGATACCTAAGCAGTTTGCTTTATCTCCTGAGTGAATCATTGTCCCATGGACCTTAATAGGTAATGGGATAATAGGGACAGGTTTTGGGAAGAAATATTGAGTTCCAATTTTTGGCATGTTAAGTTCAAAACAATTGAGGTTCATCCAGGTTCCAGCTGCATTAAGACACTCTGACACCTTCTATTGAGCTGTAGGTGTAAGGCCAAGGGTAGAATAGTGAGCTGTGTTCCATCCATACAGAGAAGGCATTTGACACCAAAGGATGTGAAGACCAAGGGACAGGGTATAGAGGGAAATAGTGGTGGGGCCAAAAGAGGCCTTTGGGGTAAAGCAACATGACAGTTAAAGAGATACTGAATATCCGATTAATGAGGTAGGAGGAGAGCCAAGCCAGAGCTTTATCCTGAATATCAATACTTTGAAGATTATATAGCTGGAGGATGTGATGACCAGTGGCAAAGGCAGCATACAGATTATGCAGTATAAGAATGGAGTGCTCTTCTTCAGAGGTGTGCAAGTCATCAGTTACCTTTGTCAAAGCTGTTTCTGTGGAGTGAGAGGAGCTGAATCCAGACCATAGAGGGTCAGAAAGAGATTTAGAGAAAAGAAAAGTGGGTATACATGAGAAGATTAGTCATTGTAGATGCTTGGAAGTGAAAAATAGCAAGGATATAGGGCAAAAGTTATTGCGACAGGTAGGATCAAGCACAGTCTTTTTGTGCATTTCAGTAGCCTTTTTATAATACTCAACTAGAAACCCTAGATAGCAATGCAAATAGTATAACATGTGTGAGCCACATAGCTTTATCATAACCCAGGTTTATAATGTAGTAGGCCAGTCGAAATCAATATTAATATTTAGTTTCATTGAGAGAATTTGTGTAAATAAGTTTGTAGAAGGACCAAAACACGTTTGATCACATATAATAGTTGTGAAACTACGAATCGTCGTCACGCTTTGCAAACTCGCAAAGCAAGCTCGCAAGAACTGCGCCCCTCGCAAAGCGAGGGGCCGCATTTGCGGAAGGTGGAGGCTCCAACGTCGGGCTCATTGCAGGCCGCAAATGCTTGGGGCCGCATTTGCGGAGGAGGAGGCTCTACGCCGCCTCACAAGCGGTTACAAACACCCACAGAAGCGGGATATTAAAAAAAATACATCTAACACGCAACCACTAAATACAGACTTACACAAAAAAATACGAGCCGCGGGACTTAGAACGAAAAATTTATGGACTTACACTAAAAAAATACGAGCCGCGGAACTTCGAAAAAAAACCATTACAAATTTACCGAGTTTAGACACATGAAAATCCCCTAAGCAAAAGAAAAAATGGCAGCTGAAAAATGAAAACAAGGCTACACGACCCTAAAGCCGCAAAACACCACCAAGCACATACGGCTTTTCCAAAAAGCCGTACAAGGTACACGATACACTTTTAGCAAGGACGCTAAATCATCCACACACGCGTACCACACACATTCACCGCCATTTTAACACTAACTTACAGAATGCGGAAGTACACAGCTACCCTAACGGTTTCCCCTTGCGCACGCAGCCCATTTACACTACACACTGCACACATTGCTGACACTTACACCTCAGCTCCACAACAGTGCAAACCCACATTGTATGCTGCAGGAACATCAAAACAGATTGTCAGCTCTTCAGCACGATGCTTCCTGCATATATTACTTACAAATAGGTAAAGTATAATAATGTATTAATTTATTAATTATTTAATTAGCATACAAAAGTACATATACACAATAAAAATAAAAATAAACTATTGCAATAAACACAAAAGCCATTCACTGCGCGCCTCATAACGAGCGCCAACGCTGCTCATAGAACACAAACTACACCAGGGGACAGCCTTGCAATAAGCGCAAAAAGGAGATCAGTACCGATCTTACAATGACAGCAAAAGCGCCTCTCAAAAGCGCCTCGCAATGAGCGCTGAAGGATCTCAGACCACCAAAAAATGTTATGTCTGTGGCATTAGCTGCATTACAATTTTATTGCCCCGTCATTTTTGACGGTCAAGTCGCTAGTATTATTATAATCTTTTATGAAATTCAGTCATTACTATGCGTGAAAGGTGTATGTTTAATAGCAGTTACAATTTCTAATTCAAAGTTTACTATCATGAGGGGTACCTGGTCTGGTCATCCACATGGTTGGCCAAGGAGGAACCCTGGGGATGGGCCTCTGGAACCTAGACCTAGTGTGACACACATACGAAGTAGGTCCTGGGGTAGGCCTAGACGGTGTGTGTCTGCAGACAGTGGGCCTCTTGTGGCTAATTCTAAATCCCATTCTGGTGGTCCTCCTTCTGGTTTTTGTTTTGTGTGGTGCAGGTCTTAACTTCCTGGTGCTTTGCTCCATGCGTCATAACTCTCTTCTCTGTATCAGGGTCCATTGCACAGTGCCTACCTTAGGGCATAGTGCCTTTGGTGTGGGTAGCCTCCACACCTCTTGCTTGCTCCTTAAACCCTTCCATTTCACTGTTAGACCCCTGTTTTTTAGACTTTTCTCCTCGATGGCTGCCTCTTCTAGCCTGGTCATTGACTCGTGTTTGTATCTCTTTCTACTCCAGTTAATTTTCTACCTTAATGCTAATGCCAGTTCAAGCTGTCTGACTGTTCAGTCTGTAACATCTAGTACATTAATCACACTTTTCTTATCTCCGACTAATATACCCGTGGCACACTGCCCCTGAAAATCCTCCCATTGACACATTTACCCCTGAATATATATACATGTTTGGATCAATCTCATCAGTGGAAAAGGAACATGCAGGTGACAAAAAAATGCTGATCAACTACAATTATTATTATTATTATTATTATTATCGTTTATTTGTAACGCACCAACATATTCCGTAGCGCTATACATAAGTTAAGTTACAGGCAATGACAAGTTAAAGATTCATACATTGCAAAGAGTGTATGGCCCTGTCTTTGAGCTTGGAATCCAGTGTCCATAGCGCTTTCCCTAAAGCACTGCGCAGGATTGAAACTCGCAGACTTACAATCTAAAGGTTAAAGTTTGTTTGTGGTACAGTAGTGAGAGAGTAGTGATGAGCAGTACTGAGCATGTTAGGGAGGAAGGTTATAGGCTTCTTTAAAGAGGTGCGTTTTTATTGATGTTTTGAAGGTTTTAAGGCAGGAGGATAGTCTGGTGAAGCGAGGCAAGGAGTTCCAGAGAATAGGGGCAGCGCGAGAAAAGTCCTGGAGGCGGGAGTGAGAGGAGGTGACAAGAGTGGTAGAAAGAAGAAGGTCGTTAGCAGAACGAAGAGGGCGTGTGGGGGAGTATTTGGAGATGAGAGCAGAGATGTATGGGGGTGCGCTGTTGTTGAGGGCTTTATAAGTTAGGGTCAAGATTTTAAACTTTATTCTGGAGGCTAAGGGAAGCCAGTGGAGTGATTGACAAAGAGGAGCTGCCGACACTGAACGATGTGTACTGAAGATGAGTCTGGCGGAGGCATTTATTATGGATTGAAGTGGGGAGAGGCGAGTGATGGGCAGGCCAACAAGGAGCGAGTTGCAATAGTCAAGACGAGAAATGATAAGAGAGTGTATTAGAATCTTAGTAGTGTCTTGTGTAAGGTAATGGTGTATTTTGGATATGTTTTTTAGATGGAAAAGACAGGATTTGGTTAGAGACTGTATGTGTGGAATGAAAGAGAGGGCAGGGTCCAGTAGAACCCCGAGACAACGGGCTTGGGAGGTGGGAGTGATGATGGCGTTGTTGACAGAGAGAGAGATGTGAGGAATTGAAGCTGTAGTAGAGGGTGGGAAGATTAAGAGTTCAGTCTTAGACATGTTGAGTTTCAGATGGTGGGTGGACATCCAAGAGGATATACTAGAGAGGCAGTCGGAGACGTGTGCTAGAAGAGAGGGGGATAGATCTGGTGCTGAGAGATAGATTTGGGTGTCGTCTGCATAGAGATGGTACTGGAACCCAAAAGAGTTTATTAGGGTGCCGAGTGAGGATGTGTAGATGGAGAAAAGGAGGGGGCCTAGGACTGATCCTTGGGCTACGCCAATAGACAGGGGGTGAGGAGAAGAAGATGTGCCGGAGAAGGAGACGCTGAATGATCGTTCTTGGAGGTATGATGAGAACCACAAGAGAGCAGTGTCTCGAATGCCGAGGGAGGAGAGAATGTGGAGTAGAATTGAATGGTCAACGGTGTCAAAGGCGGCAGAGAGATCCAGGAGAAGCAAAATAGAAAAGTGGCCTTTCGACTTGGCGGTGAGCAGGTCATTTGTGACTTTTATGAGGGCTGTCTCAATGGAGTGTTGGGGCCGAAAGCCGGATTGGAAAGTGTCCAGAAGAGAGTTAGAGGAGATGAAACTGGTGAGGCGGTTATAGACGAGCCGCTCCAGCAGTTTGGAAGCCAGGGGAAGTAGAGAGATAGGGCGATAGTTAGATGCAATGTCAGAATCGGATGAGGGTTTCTTGAGAGTGGGTGTAATTATGGCATGTTTTAGAGATGATGGAAACGTGCCAGTGTTTAGGGAAAGGTTGAAGATATGTGTGAGAGCTGGGATAAGTGTAGTAGAGAGGGGAGGGATGAGCTGAGATGGAATAGGATCTGAAGGACAGGTAGTGAGGTGAGAGGATGATATGAGGATGGAGACTTCATCTTCTGTTGCAGGGGTAAAGTAGTCCAGAGTGGCTGTGAGAATGGAAGGGAGGGTAGATTGGGTGTTGTTGGTTAGTAGAGTTAGTTGAGAGAGTGAAGTGTGTGAGCCACGGTGAGAGGAGAGTTCATTGTGGATAGATTGAATTTTATGTGTAAAATGGTTGGCAAAGTCTTCAGCCGTGAGACAGGAAGGGATGGGGGGAGGTGGTGGGCGAAGGAGAGTATTGAAAGTGGCAAAAAGACGTTTTGGGTTAGTGGACAGAGTTGATATTAGTGATGTAAAGTACTGCTGTTTGGCCAGGTTGAGGGCAGAGGAGTAGGAACGTAGCATAAACTTGTAGTGAAGGAAATCTGCTGCGGAGCGTGATTTCCTCCATAGTCGTTCAGCAGTGCGGGAGCACTTCTGAATGTAACGTGTGTGTGTAGTGTGCCATGGTTGTGGATGAGATTGAGGGCGTCTGCGTGTAGTTATGGGGGCCAGAGTGTCAAGAGTGGAAGAGAGAGTAGAGTTGTAGTGTGTGGTGGCAGTGTCAGGGCAGTTGAGGTTGGTGATAGTGCTGAGAAGAGGTTGGAGCACGGTGGAGAGTTGGGTAGGGTCGAGTTCTAGCAGGTTTCTGTGGGTTATTGTGGCTGGGGTTGAAGAAGAGTGATGGTAGGAAGATGTGTTGAGGTTGAAGGTAAGGAGGTGATGGTCAGATAGAGGGAGAGGGTGGATGACTAGGTTGGAGGTGTGGGTAATATTGGTAAAAATAAGGTCAAGAGAGTGACCAGCATGGTGAGTTGAAGAATCTGTAAGTTGTGAGAGCCCGAGGGAAGAGGTGAGTGCAAGTAGTTTGGTGGCTGCTGAGGAGGTGGGGGCGTCAATGGCAATGTTGAAGTCACCAAGTATCAGTGTGGGAATGTTGGAGGAAAGAAAGTGTGGGAGCCAGGCGGAAAAGTGATCGAGAAATTGAGAGGAAGTACCTGGGGGGCGATAGATTACTGCAACACGTAGAGAGATAGGAGAGAAGAGGCGGATAGTATGAGCTTCAAAAGACGAAAATTGGAGGGATGGGACAGGGGGTATGAGGTGGAACGTACAGCGAGAAGAAAGTAATACACCCACACCACCACCTTGTTTGTTCCCAGGTCTAGGTGTGTGACTGAGGTGAAAACCCCCATGCGAGAGTGCTGCAGGGGAGGCAGTATCAGAAGAGAAGAGCCAGGTTTCAGTAAGAGCCAGTAGATTGAGGGAGTTGGTAGTGAAAAGGTCGTGAGTGAAAGTGAGTTTATTGCAGATAGATCGTGCGTTCCAGAGAGCACAGGAGAAAGGAAGAGTGGAAGGTTTGTGACAAGTGATGGGTATCAAATTTTGTGTTTTCCTGGTGTTTTCTACCCTTGGAGTAGAGCGTGGCTGAAAGCAGGTAGAAATGAGGGAGGGACCTGGGTTAGGGGATATGTCTCCAGCAGCTAGCAGAAGGAGGAGTGAGAGTGAGAGAATATGGGAGTGGGACTTACAGTGATGTTTCTGCTTATGAGTGTTGGGAAGGGGATGAGATTGTGATTGGAGGAGAGAGAATAGCTCATGGGAGCAGAGAAGAGGAGAGGAAAGCAAGGAAGGTGAGATGGTTATAGTATTGGAGGTGTGATACGGATAGGCTGCAAATGATAGTCTGAGAGAGAGGCAGTAGAAGATGAGGAGGAGAAAAAAGTGAGAGAGCATTTCGACACAGTATGTAGGTGTAGGGAGTAGATGAGATAAAGGTGTGAGAGTAAAAGAAAAATTGTTAGTGACCAAGATGGGAGAGTAGCTGGGTTGTGTGTAATTATATATATATTGTATATAATTATATACAATTCAATAGTTTTAAAAAAATATTCTATTTTTCAAATAGTTAAAAATAAAACTTCATGAAAAATGTAAAATAGTCAGAGGGGGGAGAGAAGGTGCAAAGAGATACGGGAGGGAGAGAGTTGGGAGAGGCTTGCAGTGAGCTCATCGCGATGCCCGTAAAGTAGAGGAGGGGAGAGGCTTGCAATTAACGCAATGACGGACAAGTTGCTAGTGCTTATATATTTACCTGCTTAGGACAAGTAGGTGTGCACATGGATTTTCTTTTAGTAGTGTATATGCAGCGAATGGTATTTCAGTCCCTTTTCTATCCACCATAAAATACTTCATGTCTGATTAAAATATTTAATCACAAAATCATAATATATTACTTGTAGTGATAAAAACGTACACATTATTTGATTGTTCTAATGAAATAAATTTTTCTATTTCTAATTTAATCCCTCATCAAGATGTATCTTTTTACATGATTCTAACTACAGGTATACCCCGTTTAGCGCGGTATATGCAAGCAGGAGCTCTATGCAAAAAACATATCGTTGAACAGCAATATGGCGGAAAAAAGTGAGCTAAACAGGGATTTAAATGCCTGCAGCACTGTTCTGGGTTTAGCCCCGGAAACATTGCTATAGCTAATCAGCGATGCGCGGGGTAGCATTGTGCGGGGTATTACTGTATGTCTACTCAATGATACATAAGCAAGATGGATTAACAAAAAGCTTTACAACATTTTAGAGCCTGTTAATGTTACAGTCATTATTATTATCATTTATTTGTAATGCAGCAATTTATTCTGTAGCGCTATATATGGGTTAAGTACAAGGCAAAACTATTTTAACACATTGCAAAGAGTGGTGGGCCCTGTCTTTGAGCTTAAAATCAAGTCTACCTAGTCCTTTCTATAAAGCACTTGCAAGATTGAAAATTTGCAAACTTACAAAACTTATCAAGAGAGTTTGGATGTGGTACATGAGGTTGATAGATGCATTGTGCATATTGAAGCTGATGGAGATAAGCTTCTTTAAACAGATGAGTTTTTAGTTTAGTTTTGAAGGTTTTGAGGCAGGAAGATAGTCTAGTGGAGAGAGACAAGGAGTTTCAGAGAATAGGGGCAGCACGAGAAAAGTCCTGAAGGCGGGAGTGAGGTGATAAGAGAGGAGGAAATAAGGCCACTAGCAGAATGAAGAGGGTGGGTGGGAGAGTATTTTGAGATATAAGAGGGTGCACAGTTGTTGAGAGCTTTGTAAATTAGGGTCATGATTTTAATTTTATTCTGGAGTCTATGAAAAACCAGTGGAGTGACTGACAGAGCGTTGAGTATAGTAGATGAGTCTAGAGGAGGCATTCATTATAGATTGGAGTGGGGACAGACGGGTCATGGGGAGGCCAGCAAGGAGCAAGTTGCAGTAGTCGAGGTGAGATATGATGAAAGAATGTTTTCAAATTGTAGTTGTGTCTTTTGTAAGATAGTGGTGTACAGTCTTATAGAAGTTAATGCATCTGCCTAAGATTTTATTGTCTAGAGGCATTCATGATATTTTTGTCATAAACATTCTGCATCTTCATAGAATGTGATGTAGTGGTAAAAAAGTAACCTGTTTTATCCCATCAAGAAATTTTAAAATCTAAGTGTAAAATATGTATGGTAGGCTGGTGTCAACCACAGCTGGAGCACTTTTAGAGTGGCTTATTAATACATACACACTTTGCAGACTAGTGTATGGATGCAGTTGTTGATGCCAACTAGCATAATCTGCAGTGAGTGAGATCTGTTCACGCTCATTCATACATCATTAACGATATGTGTTCCTATATACTGTAAGTAACAGACAATTGCCCAAGTTGGGGAATGAGTCAGTTCTGTTGCACATCCTTGTTTTGGTTTCATTTTATGGCCAGCCTCTGGTTAAATGCACACAAAAGTGATCATATGTATTGATAGATAGGATAACACTATTAATTCAATAGAAGGAAATAAAAGGTGTTGGATTCCCTTTTTGTACAGCTTAAAGGAAAAGGTTCTACATAAAGTAGTACTTTCTTCAAAAATAATATATTGGGTTGGGGGGCGGGGGGCCGCAGTGTCAACCCTCTTAGTGCCAGTGGTTGTGTTGCACCATTGCATGTCTGTCTGGGGTTATTATGGGATTAACATAGTTCCTTAGTAAAACCTTTACTGGCTGTTCACTGAGTCTCCAGGGAAAATAAAATGGAACAGCTCCAAAGGCAGGAAGTAGAATGTAATATTGTTCTGTCCACTGTTGATACAGAGCCTGAAATACAACAAGTGCCAGAGTAGGATAATGGCTACTTGAATGACATATTATTCTTCTCTCTACTTCCTTTTTTTATTTGGTTTTGTTCTAGTTGGAAATGAAAAACCGCACAACAGATTCCAAGAGAAAGGAATCTACTACTTTCACTGAATCTGAACTTTTTGCAAAGAAAAGAAGCAATGTTAGACTTAACAAAGGCATGCTTTATCAATGTTTCATGAGCTCAAGCCTTCAGATACCATGTCATGGCACAACCACTATCTGTTCTAGCCATTCTTTTATGTTTTAGAATTGAAAAGGTTAACTGATTTTACCATAAAGAACCACTGTAATAGGATTTGTTGTCCTTTGAAGATGAGTTCTGAACATTTTTTTTATATTTGAATGGGACACTTGATGCAAATTTAACCCAAAACATACAGTGCAAGATATTAAGATAAACTAATGAGTTCATTCTGTAATATAGTAATCCTTACTGGCTTCAGCAGAAATACTCAGTGGTGCATTTAATAGGAAAATATTTAATATGAAAGTATTAGATGTGTGCAATCTGTACAATCTGCCACTAACTATGGATCATTATGGATCAGTAAGTAACATGTGATATAAAATATGACCTTCATATGAATATTAATGAAAATATAACAAGAATTAACTGAGAAGACTTTGATTCCAGATTGTATAGTATTGTGGTAATTCAATTCAGATATCCTTTGTCATGCAAGTCCAAAATGGCCTTCACCATTTTTTTTGTTATTTCCCGCAGCCTCTTCAGTGAAAGATTACCTTGAATATGAATGGGGATATGTGGCACATTATGTATCCACTTCTTATGGTATCTACTTCCTTCATTAGTACTTCCTAAACACTGTCAAAGATGCTTACTTACAGAACAGAAATTGATTTTTAATTATAAATGGTTGTCAACACTTGCAATAAAAAAAATGGAAAATCAGTAATAAACATAAATAAACTAGGGAATTCTGATTCCAGCTGCGTATCACTCCATATTTCACTGTAATCTGCCCGTGGAGTCTATTTAGCAAGTATGTCTGGCAACTTATATCTTAAAATGTTTCTGAGCACTAGCACTTTAAGGGTTAAGTCCCCTCTCTGCTATGGACTACTACATCAACCTGTTATATTCTACAAAATTGCATATATAATGAAGGTGTTTTTAGATAGTGGAGATCATTTGTATTTTAAAACTGCATGAGCATTCAGGGTGTCAAACACAATGGGCCTGATTTAATTGCCTCTTTTGCAAATTTATACACACTTAAAATGCATATAAACATTTATTAAAAAAACACCCAAAGCCAAATTTATGAGTGCAAGGCATTTGCAAGTAGCTAATAGAATAAGGCTAACTGAAAGCCCTGTGTGGCTTTCTGTCTTCTTGTAAAGCTTGCATACCTATGTCAAGTTTAATCAGGACAGTGTCTCCAACTGGATTCCATGACGAGAGAATGAAAAATAGTATAGGCCAAAGTTCAAGTTAATAAGCAACACAATTTTATTAAAACGAAGGAGACAAATGTAATTAAAGACATATATCAGATCTCTGTACACTCTGTCATGGAGCTGTCAAATATTTCAGAGGTCCATCTTTTGTGTACTCGATAATTAATGATAGACCATTTAGCAGAGAAGTCAGCATGATAGAACGTATGCACCTCCTGCCAAGGCACATTCTTATTTAGAAAGGGTACATGGTAACCTAGCAGATTGTCTAGAAACTTTGAAAAACTATGTGACATGCATCTCTTAAATGGAAATCTTCAAAATGTATATATTATTATTCAGAATAAGCTTTATTTTCTTAATCAGCATTAACACAATACCGCTAATAAACATACCAATATAATAGGCATGATGGGACCTCATTTTGAGAGAGTATGGAGCATTTCAATTTATACTGCTAAGATTTAAATGTAACAATTTGTATATTGCTGCAATTTAAGAAGCATAAGCAGTATTGTCACAAATCCCATAATGCTATGCAAGACTATATTTCCTCCTCTGACTTGTAATAGACAGAGAGAGAGAGAGAAAGAGAGAGAGTGAGAGAGACAGAGAAAATGAGAGAGATGGGGTTTTTGGTTAAAGAGCGAGTGGTATTGCTTTGGAAGGATAATACAGTGTGCCTCTATGCTAATTCAGGCTCATAGGTGCTATGGAAGGATAATACAGTATGCCTCTATGCTAATTCAGGCTCATGTGTGCTATGGAAGGATAATACAGTATGCCTCTATGCTAATTCAGGTTCATAGGTGGTATGGAAGGATAATACAGTATGCCTCTATGCTAATTCAGGCTTATAGGGGCTATGGAAGAATAATACAGTATGCCTCTATGCTAATTCAGGCTCATAGGTGCTATGGAAGGATAATACAGTATTCCTCTATGCTAATTCAGGCTCATAGGTGCTTTCATGTATATGTTAGGCAGGTCATGAGCACACAACAAGGCAACCTGCTATCTCTTGTGTGGTTTAGCAAATACTATTAAGAGGCAGATGGGCAACTCCTGACCAAGTGTATGAGACCAAAGATATTTGACTGTATACCACACAATACAATATTTTTACAGATATAATAACATTTTATAACCCAGAACATATCTGCAGATAGCTTAGGTCTGAGCACACATTATTACTGAATGGCGCTCAGACCACATACATACAGTTCAATGGCCATGGAACGAAAGTCTTTCTGCATAGGAAAATAAAGTATTTAAATGCCGGTCCATAGTCAAAAGGCAGGAGGCCGGCAAACAGTCCTCTCCAAGACAAAGTGGCGAAGGGCACTTCGTCACACATCTCCCCTTTGGGGGGAAGTCTAACCAGGCACCTGACCTTCTGACGGTCAGTACCTCCGTTAGACGATCCACCAACCCACAATAAACCAGTGCTAGAGCAGCCCCCCCCCCCACAACAACAAAGTGCAAGAGCAGCCCACCCACAATAAACCGTTACTGCACCTGGATATTTCGCTGTGGTGATGGGGCAACACGCTGAGGGGACTTGAGGGGCAGAGGCCAGCGGCACTCTGCCATGATGCCAGCTCTTCTGCTGGTATAACCTGCAGGACATCCTGCTCTGTACAAGGGACAAAGGGAGGGCAGAGGCCGACTGCACTCTGCCCCACTGTCAGCTCTTCTGCTAGGGTACTTGGGACATATTCCAGCTCAGTAGCCAGGGAAACGTGGGTATCAGTGGGGGTTAACATTTCCTCTGTTACCCCTGGGGCCACATTAGAAGTTAGCTGGGGAGGGGAATATGTACTTACCCCCTCCTCCGGTTGTCCCAGTGAGGGTAGTTGGGGATCTGGACAGGCTGTGGGTGCAGAGACCACGGTCCCATCTGCGCCGTCTGGGAGATTGGTGTCTCGCCTTGTCAGGGTAAACTGTCGCTGGGGCGGAAGGACGACACCTTCTGCCCCCTGTGGTTCACACTGCCGCTGGGGGGGGAAGGACGACACCTTCTGCCCCCTGTGGTTCACACTGCCGCTGGGGGGAAAGGACGACACCTTCTGCCCCCTGGGGTTCACACTGCCACTGGGGGGGAAGGACCTAGACCCCTCCGTGCTGCCAAGATCAATGTCGTCCTCCAAGGCATCCCATAATAAATCCGGGCCATCATAATCATCCCCCTCCGGTAAGTCATGTTCAACCGTCCAGGGGGTAAGTCGAACGGTATGCCACCAGAGGGCCTTTTATGCGTTGTCTAGACAGATCTCTCGCCGTACCAGGGTCTCTAGTCTTGTCACCCACTCATCCAGGGGCTGCTCTCCCAATAGATACATCCGCATCGCCACACGCTTCTGTAGCCGCTGCTCATCACTGGGGAGACTCTCACCTCGCTGCCATTGGGCATCTTCCAGGGCATCATACCAGAGTTCCTTTCTGTCTGCATCCCTGTAGTCCGCGGCCTCCTCCTCATCCTCATCATGGAACGCTGTCCGAAAACTAGCCGGTTCCATCCTGCTGTAGCCAGGGGCGCTGTACGGATAGTAGCGTTGCCCTCAATTTGTAACTCCAAACGTTACGAGTGTCTCCGGGCTGTTTTTCCTCGCACTAGGACGCCATCCCACCACTGCCAGCCAATGTAACAGATCTCCTGGCACCCCGACCGGGTACCTCCGTTGATGGACGCGTCCTAGTTTGCGTCAAGGCCTATAAGCAACGCTCCGGACACCACACTGCCACAGACTCCACAATCGCTGTAGCTTAAAGCTCCCAGGGAGTATGCAGCGCATAGCAATCCCCAGTATGATATAGCAATCCCCTCCAAGAACGAGACGAGGCTACGTTTTGAAGGGTCAAAGAACTCTCTTCTTTATTAATTACAAAACACATTTTTAAACACTTCACATACACAGTAGGGGCAGTGACTACCTTTGGTCAACCCCTAATTACCTCTGGCCAATCAGACAGGGTTAAGGTGTGGGAGCCAGGAGTCCCCTCCCCCAGGAGCCGCCCACTAGGCGTGGCTAACTGCTCATTCTACCTCTGGCGGTGGAGAGAGTAACATCTCTAAGCTCACTTATTCCCCTGCTGGGAGTATGGGGAAACCCCAGGTCATCTCATTATTCAAGAGTCCCTACCCCCATTGTTCATGGTGCCATCTTGTCTGCTAAAACCCTTTTGTTCTGCTATCTCTTGTGTGGTTTAGCAAATACTATTAAGAGGCAGATGGGCAACTCCTGACCAAGTGTATGAGACCAAAGATATTTGACTGTATACCACACAATACAATATTTTTACAGATATAATAACAACATTTTATAACCCAGAACATATCTGCAGATAGCTTAGGTCTGAGCACACATTATTACTGAATGGCGCTCAGACCACATACATACAGTTCAATTGCCATGGAACCAAAGTCTTTCTGCATAGGAAAATAAAGTATTTAAA